>JAGDQP010018842.1:0-35245 GCA_022664845.1 Lepisma saccharinum
ACAGTGGATTCCTCGAGAAAAGAAACGACCGAGACGACGTCCAAATGTAAGATGGGTAGATGAAATCAAGCGTTTTTCAGGAGCTACATGGATGAGGATATCAGCAGACCGAGATATGTGGAAAGAAAAGGGGGAGGCCTTCATGCAGCAGTGGATAGAAAACGGCTGAATATGATGATATATATATATACGAGGGTCATTTAACTCGAAGTGGCAACATAGCTGTGAAATGGAAAGTAGTGAATCACTCACCTCAAGAAGCTTACAGTCCTTCGATGTAGTCTCCTCCTTCCTGTTGAACTATTCGCCAGATGTCTGGCAACAGTTGAATACCTGTCAAAGCCCCACTTTGTGAGAGGGTGTCGACAGTGCGCCCTAAGGCACGAACAATGCTGGGAATGTCTCTGAAACGTTTGCCCCTGAGATGTTCTTTCATTTTCGGGAAAATATCAAAATCGCAGGGGCTCATGTCCGGGGAATATGGCGGGTGCTCCAGTACCTCCCTACCCCATCGTCGTAACAGAGTCTGTACTGGATGGGCTGTATGGCATCGGGCATTGTCGTGTAGGAGAATTGGTCCAGACTCCAGGAGGTGTGGACGTTTGCGCCGCAATGCTGGTCGCAAATGGTGACTGAGTTATGAAGCATAGTATGCAGCATTGACGGTAACGCCCGGTGGAACTTGATGTGACAGGATAATACATTCGTGGTCGTATGACATTATCATCATCACCTTCACGTTTGCTGGCTCTTGCCTAAGCTTTTTCGGTCGTGGAGATTCTGGCTGGCGTCATTCACTCGACTGATGTTTCAATTCAGGCTCCTAGGATCTTCCCCACGTTTCGTCACTTGCAATAATGCTGTGCAAGAAGTCATCACCTTCCTCATGTTAACGTTGAAGGTGTAGGCGCGCACATTCCCACCAATGCCACTTTTGAACCTCAGTCAGAGCATGGGGTACCCATCTGGCTGCAATTTTCCGCATGCCAAGATCTTGTGTTAGAGCAGCTTCACCACAGGCCTCTACTAATCCTCTGGGAATCGTCCTAGCATTTCGCCCTCGTGCCAACTAGAATTTGATAAACACACGCTGTTCTGCAAGCGTGAACATTGCGTTAGGGCGGTATTTCACACAACAATCACTTTAACACTGTCTACTCGCCACGCACACCGTAATATGGGACCGCAGCAGCGTTGAACTGACTCATCCACGGCACACACTACGTTCGTCATTTTCCTCCTGCCCACACGACACTCCAATCGTAGCAGTGTTGCATGTTCGAGTTAAATGACCCTCCTATATATATATATATATAAGTCGCACCAAAAGGCTTCTGCCACTAACTGGAAGGAGACCCCTTAATTCCTCTTGCTATGGCTTAAGGGAACCGACCGGGGTAGACACCTAATGTCCAATCCATACGTTCACGTCGTGGGGTCTGTTAGTACCCAAGCAACTGCTTGGCGAACGAACATGGATGGGCTGCTCACCAACCCGCATTAGCTGACAGTAGTGTAGTGAGTCAAATGTCAGCACCCCTCCTTTCTTTACACATGATAGTACTAGTAAGGAAACATCTTCGGAGGACCTCATTGCCCGGAGGACGGAATGCAGCTGGCAACGGCAGCGGTCAGTCTTGCAGGAAGTCACAGGGTCAAAATGCCCGAGTTTTGACTGTAGACTGCCAGGACACCGACACGGCAACTCGAACGGACCTATACGTGGCGACCCTCAACTGTACGTCACTTGCAGGAGAGGACAAATTAGAAGAACTGCAGAATGAACTTAAGAGGATTAAGTGGGACATCATAGGACTATCAGAAGTGTGGAGGAAGAATCAAGAACAGTTGGAACTACCGTCGGGGCACACGTTCTACTTTAAAGGAACAGAAAATGGAAAACCGACAGGCATTGGCTTTATAATTAATAAAGACCTGAAGTCACGGATCACAGAAATTGATGGAATTTCAGATAGAATCGCACGGGTAGTAATAAAGATAAAGAACAGGTACAGTATGGAAATTATACAAGTGTATGCTCCAACATCCTCACATCCGGAGGAGGAAATCGAAAACCTATACGAGGAGATACAGAATATTTTGGGTAGTAGCAAATCGCATTACACAATTGTAATGGGAGACTTCAATTCGAAAGTAGGAACCAAGCAGAGCAGTGACACGAAAGTGGGAAACTTTGGATTTTGCAAAAGAAACAAGAGAGACGAGAATTTAGTGGAATTCTCAGAAACCAACAGACTGTTCATTTCCAATACATTTCTCTAGAAACCCAGAGGAATTGGACATGGAAAGGCCCAAATGGGACCAAAAACGAAATAGACTACATTCTATCAAATAACAGGGAAATTCTACAAGACGTCTCTCTTCTGAACAGTTTCAAAGTCTCGAGTGATCATAGGATGGTGAGATGTAAACTGAAACTAAATACTAGACTTGAGCGAAAGAAGGTTATCAGAGAGAAACCGTCACTTTTAGATCTGGAAAATCTAGGGAAAGACAGAGATATATTAGATATGGAACTATGCAACAGATTTAGCACCTTGGAAGAGTTAGAGGATGAAGAAGACATCGATAGCAGAAATAAAATACTGACCGAGATAATAGGAGAGACAGCCAAGGAAATAGCAGGTACCAGAAAGAAAAGAAAGAGCAAAATCTCAGAAGAAACTAAACTCTTGGTGAAGAGACGAAGGGAAATGAAAAGGAAAATTACATAAAAAGGATTGAATACATAGAACTAAATAAAACCGTAAGGAAGAAAATAAGAGAGGATGTACGAAGATATAACGAAAATCTTGTTAGAAATACAATAGAGGAGAAGAAGAGCCTGAAGTAAACCAAACAACAGCTCATGATGGGGAAAAAGCAAATAATTGCAGTTAAGAGACCAGACGGGACCGTAACACGAAATAAGGAAGAAATTATAAACATATTTGAAAATTTCTACACAGAATTGTACTACTCCGAGGAAGAGCTAGGAAATGAAGACTTAGAAGAAAATGATGTAGAAGTCCCAGACGTAATGAAAGAAGTGGATAAAGTACTTCGAGGGATGAAGAACGGAAAATCACCAGGAGAAGATGGACTCACAGCAGAGATGTTTAAATGGGGAGATGAAAAAATGAAAGAGGAGCTTGCGAAATTATTCTCGATGTGCCTGAGGAAGAGAGAAATACCCTCAATTTTGAATAATGCCGCTATCATTTTGTTGTACAAGAAAGGGGACAAAGAACGCATAGAAAACTACAGACCAATTAGTTTACTGTCAGTTTTTTCAAAATATTCACGAAAGTTATTTTGAATAGTATTGAACGGGACTTGGATTTTAACCAGGGAAGGGAACAAGCCGGATTTCGTCGTGGATTTAGCACAATGGACCACATACAAACACTGAATGAACTTATGGAAAGGACTAATGAATATGAACTTCCACTATGTTTGGAATTCATAGATTTCGAAAAAGCTTTCGATTCGGTCTCCTTGTCAGCAGTACTTAAATCACTTGAGCATCAAGGCATCGAAAATGCGTTCATCAAGCTACTGCAAAACATTTAATCAACTGCCACATCTGTCATTACACTACATCAATAAAGTGAAAAATTTAAAGTTGGAAAAGGGGTAAGGCAAGGAGATTCAATTTATCCAAAACTATTTTGTGCGGTCCTGGAGAGAGTGTTCCAAAATTTAAATTGGGATGAAGTTGGAATTAAAATTAATGGCGAATATCTTCATCATTTACGGTTCGTTGATGATATAGTCCTGTTTGCTTCAAGTGCAGAAGAACTACAAACCAGAATGGAAGAAGTGAATAATGAGAGTTCGAAAATATGCCTTAAAATGAAAAAAATATTGGAAGCAAGCAAGTTATCATTATAATTAATTATAGTAGAGAGCAACGGAGAAGAAATCCTAGGGAAAATATGTATCAAAATATTTTCCCTTCACTTGGACAGAGCCAAGGATCTTCTAATAGAGGATATGTGATATCACGAAAAACGAGAAGCCATGGGAGGCGAAACGAAAATTCTATATAATCACTCCATCAAGACGCAGACCCAAGACTATCGTATACATATAATTCTACAGTAATATATACTGAATGGTCGTTGCACGTAGCATCTGTACAACACTGAAACATGCGTGTCAGGTAGACGAAATTCCATATTTGTAACTGAAGGTGTACTTTTAGACTTCAACCACCTGTTATAGACAGAAAATAGCTGAAGTAAGAACTAAAAAGGACAAATTACAATTTCAACTTTGTACTGAAAATTGGCATGAAATATTCAATGATTATGTTACCTGTGAAAGTTTACACTGGTAATTTCTTCTCGCTTCTACTTACATAACCATACGCAACACAAGACACCATAATTCTTCTGTCACTTATTTACACAGCAACCACAGCACCTAGGGAATATAATCTTTGGCACAAACCCAATGTTTTGGACTAACTAAAACGGCCACCAAATCGGTAGCCAATCAGGTGCATCGATGCTCATTTTTTTTTATTCACTCTTCCATAGGGTGGAGAATAGCTACATACTTAGCAGAGCACAAGGACTTTTCCTTCCCACTATGACTTGTGAGGCCGGTTTCAGAAATGGTAACATTTAAATCTCGCATAGTTTATTTATAGAAATTAATGAGACTTGTTTGCCGGCTGAAATCCAATAGAAAAGGAATTGAAATACGTACTAACAGTACAATTAAGGCAAAACTTTGTGAAATAATTGTAAGACTCTTAAATTTCGTTCCTGTCTGAAGGCGTCTCTCCCGTCCATATTTATAACGATAACCTATGCTACATCATGATTTGATAGATTAATTTTTGCACATGGCTGAATAAGATAGAACATACACATGGGATGACCATGTTGGGTGATCTATTTATTAGTTTTTGTAAACGTGTACATCGAATAGTTATGCGACAAATGATTATTGAAATGTGTTCCATTGTTACTATAATTATTTTTTCTACCAAAACCATGACTATAATTATTTAAACTTCTACTTATACACAATAATTAAGTGTGGAATGGCAGGGTTGGTACGTTAGCAGCAAGTTTGCATCAAGTGAAGAAGTATCATATTTGCACTTGAAAGTTTTCAGCACGTTTACTTTAAGTAAAAAACAAAGCAACTTTGTCATAAAAAGCTAGAATCAAGTCACGTGAAAACTTGGTGCAAACATCTATGCTATCAGGGTTTTTCTTTGTTCTAGTACTCTTGTTTCTTAAACTTATAAGAAGAAACTGATCTCATCTACTTTGTGCATGCTAACAATATAGCCTATTATGAAATGGTCGAGATTTTTCTTTAAGTGACCTTCGGCTGGGGAGTAGCTAAAATCTATCCCAGCAATAAAAAATACGAATTTTATTAGTCATTACATTAGAACTCATTTTATTCATGTTTCCCTGAAATAAGATTAATAATAACAGTCAACAAACACGACTTAAGAGAAAAGTGGTTGTTCCACCTTGACGTTCACCATATTACCAAAGTACTCCCATCAACATAGATTTCCTCTTTCTTGGATCGTATTCATATGTGCATAAATAGAAATGAACGTTCTGAAGACAACACTCTATCAGGTAGATGAACCGAACTTTCTTATTATTTCAGTGTTACTTTGATCTCATTATTCTGAGCGGCACAAAAGTACAAAATTTTGTAGGGAAGAAAATAAATTTAGTTTTCAATTTTTCTTCCTTCGTTCTGCAGACTTCTTTCGTTTTGCAGACTGTGGTTTATTTTTCAGACTATATCACGTGGAAAACAGCATTAATCGCTTCAACATTACAAATAATGTCAAGCATTCTTTGTCGTTAGAGTGTTGCAATACGTGGAAACAAAATGCCGTAATAATTATTAAATAAACCTCGTGCGCAATATCTACACTAGAAAATCGCGCTCAACAGTAGGAACTAAACTTATTTTCATCAAATTGACAAATTGGTTCCCTATTGTTACAAGACACTCTGACTTAATCTACCGTACGTAAAGCATTCGATAAGAGAACATACATAGAGAGAGAAAGATTATCGCGAATTCTCAGTAGAGAATGGAAAGTTTTAATTGGATATTGAATCTCATTTTAAACTTCTTAACTTTTCTTCTTCTTTATCTTTTTTATTTCTTTTCTTTCGTTGATTCTTTCAATTTTCTTTAACTTCTTTCACACTTTTTTCATTCCTATTTGTTTCCCTTCCCAAAAGAAAAGTCTGGTTTAGGAACTGTTGTGAAGGTCACACACAAACTGAAAGATTGAAGTCTTTCTCCTTGTTCTCTTGAGATGAGACCCTCTTCAGTTTTCGTTCTACCTTTGTTTTCATTCCTGTGTGTTACTTATGCTTCATCTCTGCCAAACACTAAAGGTAGGGGTCTAAAGTATGCGCATTTATTTATTATTAATTAACAGCGTTTTAGCTTCTTGTAAAACCCTAAATAAGTTTACTTACAAATGAACAGCTCTAAAATTGAAACTCTCTTACCCTATAGTCAACAGCCTTTTAGCATTGAATAACGAAAGCACAACTGCATTGATTGTTTTAACCATGGTTTCACTCAGCCAAGTAAATGTCTACTACTGGGTTGTAAATAAGCTTAGCTACAACAACTCCGTAATGTGGGTTCCATAAATATCCACCAAAGCCCTACTTTGGATGTAAACGAGCAGATGTATTTTAAAGTTTCAAACACGTCATTTCGGAAATGAAATACAGAAAATCAGTACAAACCAACGTTCTAATGTAATACCACAAGAATCATCAACATTCTTAGCGTCAACAAATTTCCATCAAATAGATTTCCATTTAATGGATTGTACAGGCTTTTACGGCATTGTCTGCGTCACATATTTTTATTAAAAACGATAGACGTCTCAGCATAAGCCCAGCTGATAGATTTACATCAAAGGGTATACATGCAGGCATCTACAGCATTAGCTCGCCTTTATGATATCACTTAGCTCAAGTATGAAATATGACGTCTGTCCCTAATTATGATATCACTTCCCGAGAAAAGTGGTATCCAGAGGCTCCATTCTGGATACTATTCTTACTTTTTATTGGTTGTATGAAGGAAATAAAATTGTAATATTTGAGTCAGGATGGACATATCGTGAAAAAAAAATCAGAATATATCTCCCTTTCTCAGTAATGTCGATCGCTAAGGCTACAGGGATCGTCCTATATAATAACATTCAACTTCTTAATGAAGATCTTAATATACACCTAATTTCTTACAACCACTATTCTTTTCCATTAATCTCATTTATTTTCAGTGTCTGCTTTTTTAATCACTGGTAGTACTTATCCGTTTGAGTCCACTTAAGTTTAAGATCTGATACTTTCACCGAAAAGGATAAGAATTGTGTTGGGGATCACGGTCTGGACCGGATTTATGGTCGATGGACACAGCGAGTTCCGGCTTCTCCGTGACAGGGTCAGTGTTCAATGAAGCTCTTGATTTTGAATTCATTTTAAGGATGGTAGTCTTTACTAACATCGCATTGAGTCACTTCCTCAAGTAGAGAAAAAAGACAGAGGTATACATGAAGAGAATTACATAAACTTCAATTCTTCATCCGAAAAAAAAATATGTTTCGAGGAATGCTTGGGGAATACGTGTACATGTAGCTAAGAGAGCTACCCTAACTAGGAATGATTCCTGAGCTCAGTGGAAGCTAGGCTGTGCCGCAGAAAAGGCTCAAAATCTGGTTCTGAATGTATCCTGCTGTTACAAATTGTGCATATCTATGACTTAGATCTGGAAATTTATGCTTCGATACAGTTATATCAATGATACAAAACAGCACAAGAATAAAACATCAATTAAGGTATCGTTCCCTAATACGCACACAAACATATCTCTACACATAATTCATGTATATTGCACAGGATACATCTATAGTCATGATCTGAGCATTTGAGAAGCTTGTTTCCAAACTCTACTATTTTATTTATTTATTTTTATTTTTTTCTGTATTTACTGTAATATACAATATTCTGATTCGATTTTGAAGCAAATACTATACTAAACCATTGGTTTTAATTGAACAGAGTACTTTCTCATTCAAACTAAAAAAAAATCAGGAACTTTTATTTGGTTGGTGCAAATGGAATGCCGGCCCCATGTGTGTAATGTCGAAAGGGCAAAAAGATGAAAAGTACATTATCTGGTTAATCAAAGTAGTAGCCGTCTACAGCGACACACTGTTTGCCATCGATTAGCCAAAGATTGGATTCCGTGGCGAAAGGAGCCTGGAGTATGCGACGCGAGGAAATCCTCAACTACATGTTGTATCGTTCGATCATCAGGGAAGGTCTCCTCTCACAAGAAGTGATCGAGATGCTGGAAGTCAGTGGGAGAGAGATTGGGGGAATACGGTTTGTGAGGAAGGCTTTCATACTGTAACAGATGGAGAACGTGTACCGTTCTTTGCGCGACTTGTAGGCGGCGGTGTCATGCAACATAAGGACACCATGTCTGTTGACCATTGCTGGATGCTTGCGAACACGTTTGCGGTACATTTCATGGAGTTCAGCACTGAAACGATCTGATGGTTTCATCTCGCCTGAGAAAGATATGATTGATCACTCCCACCATAGATCACCATACCAACAACAACTTCCGTGGGTGGAGAGGAGAGGACACCGTCCTGGACGTTATTCTGACCATCTACAATTGTCATAGAAGATCTATTTTCCATCTGTAGTGACCATACGATGCAGGAAACCTCTCCGCTTATTCCTTGCATTCAGAGAACTGCACATTTGCAGACGGCGCCTCTTGTTGGTAGGTGTCAATACATGCGGCACCCATGAGTCCAAATTTTTCACCATATCGATCGCACTGAGCCGCCAACTGACAGTGGTATGTTTAACTCGTCTGGAATGGCTAGAACACTTTTCCGAGGTTCCGCTTCCACTGTGTTCTTGTGCAGCTTATCAAAATATGATGTTGGTCGGTACCCATGGGGTTCATTTTGCAATGTCGTGTCATCGGAACAAAATTTGACAAACCAAATGCACTGCTAACGTTTTTGCTGTTTGCTGTGCAGAATTCCCGAGTTTGAATTCACAAAGAAAAATCACTCGCAATTGTGTGTTCTCCATGAACACACTTTCATACAACCCTGTTCAACAATATACTGCCTCCTTACTGTCTGGATACCCCAGCCTGTTTGCTGGGTGCATACAAAGTTTGTTGTGCTAGACGTGTGTACTCAGTCGATCCCTGCGTTGAGGTGCGTTTCCCACCAGACGTCGAAGTGGTCATTTCACTTGCACCAACGCAATATATTATATGAAATACAGAAAATAAAATAAAATGGAATTAGCAGGTTTTGGAAACAAGCTTCTCATTTGTGGACAGTTTATTTCTAGTTAAGTATTTATTATCTCATTTACAGAATATAGAAATATTTACAGAAACATATTTAGAGAAAAACAGAATTTAGTGAGGCAGTCCAATTTATTTCGACATGAATGAATGAAATCTACTGCACTTTTTTTTTTTTTTTTTGTAAAATAGAATACCTACACTACAAAATCAATTGTTTGTGTTGCAAAGAAAACATTACTGTTGTATGTTTCTAATATCTTTACGAATTGTATCATACTATATAATAATCCCTTTAGGCTCCAATTTTGAAAGGTATCTTCAACATGTCTAAATTTCCTTTTTACCCTTGTAGCTGCAAAGAATGGTGGAACACAGAAGGAACGCAACTATTTCTCATGTGAGAGAGAGGAAGAAGCAGAGGAGCCAAAGAGCTATTGTCTCGAGAGGCAAGTGAGAGCCGACGCCTGAGAAAGACAAAACACGGTGGTTTAACCCCAAAATTTCACATCTTGGGAATACACAGAGGATAACAGTTAAGCACGTGGATTAACGACGTGTAAATATTACTTTTCTTGTCTAATAATAGGGATTGCACGGGTCTTTATTATGCAACAAACTGTAACGAAAATACCATACTTGGATAGAGAAATGTTCTAAAACGAGATTTCATGAAACATGCTCTGCGCAGTGTTGCCAGTTATATAGTGAAGTTTCACAATACACAAAACTTTCTTGGGAATTACGATGAAGACGAGAATCAATATGTTTATTTTGATTTGTCTACTTTCATCGCGCCAGTATTGATCAAAATAAGAGCCAACACTTTGACTATACCTATTTGGAACGATTAAAGGAGAATATAACACAGAACCGTGAACCAATGGGTCATTCCACGTCAATTCAACACACCTTTTCTACCTTATTCTATGATTTTTGGTTTATTGCTTGTAGCCATAAATTATATCAAAAGTTATTTTCTCAGATTTTTGGTGCAGTGGTTTTTGTTCTATTAGCGTTCAAAAACTACCAAAAAACACTCAAATTTCTAGTGTTGTTGATTTGCAAAATTTCTTATTAGTCATCAACGGTAAGTACTAGAGAGCTCAGAGTAGGCTCATTTTAAAGCTCTTGTAACACACTTTTGTTTGATATGTCAGTTGATAGAATTGCGCAACATTTTGTTTCCCGAAATTTTCAAATTTGATTTCCTCAAAATCGAACATCTCAAAAATTAAAAAAAAAATCTTAAGTGCTTCTCATACATGAAAATTATGAAAATTATAATTTGTGACAATAATGAGATCATGAGATAAAAATTATTTTCGTCATATCCCTGCCGGAGGTACACCTCATTTACAGCCATATGTACCTAAAGTACATTTTATTTATTGCCTTTAACATTAGGTATCTATGGCTCATTCTGGTATAGGGTAGGGGAAGGGATGGAAGAAATCGGCGAGATCGTAAGTTCATGGTACCGATATTTGCCGATGTGCTGACAAAAAACCCTTAGGTCCACTTTATGAATATTTTATTATACGAACTAGTATACAGAGTGTTCCTCCTGACATGAAAATAAAAAGAAGACAATAAAGCATAGACTATCGATGGTGACAAACGCTTCGTTTCGGTGCTACAGGCCACCCAAAGCATGCCAAATGAACTCCAGAACTTGATATTTTCAATGCTATGAACAGTAGAACTGAGTCGGCATGATACGATCAAGGACTTCAAACCTGCTTTATCCAAAAATATACAAATTTCAAAATTGTGCAGCGGATACACAAAGAATTATCCCGATGAAAATAGCGAACTTCCAGACATTCTACGTAGTAAGTAGTGGGTCGAAACAAGTATGAATGCGACGTCTTTCCGTACCAGTACAGATAATTGACGTAATCACCGCCATCTTACAGAACAATGACAGTCATTTTACTGATAAACACACCAAACATTCATTTATGCGATTCTTACTTCTTTTGTTATGCAACCGCAAATCATTTTTAAATAATCGTCCCGCCAAGGAAACCTACTTCAGATTTCTAGCTGGTGGAAACGAACTATTGTTACCTCGTGGAAAGTGGTCCCACTCATGCTTATTTCGATCCCCTTTTACTTCAGAATTTTTCTAGGAATTTGATATTTCTGTGAGAAATCTCTTACGTCCTCATTGCTCAATTTTGAAATTTGCATTTTGCGGTAAAGCAGTTTTCATACCTTTAATAAGAGTACCACGACGCCTCAGTTGTATTGTTAATGGTATTGACAATATCAAGCTCTAAAGTTTATTTTCCCACGCTTTCGCCGGCCTATAGCGTCGAAACGAAGCATTTGTACACCTTCAATGGTCTATATACTTTCTTCAACTCATTTGCATGTCAGGAATAACGTTTGCAACACCATGTGTAAGACAAAGTATACTCACAGTAATGAAATTTGCCAAGAACAATAAATGTATATTTTTCTGGTTCATGGCAAATCTATTCGGATCCTGTTCCTGATAAAAATGGAACCGGCTACCTGGATCTAGGAATCGGGACCTGGATTCGAATCTTCTAAACTGAAACTGAGAACTCGGATCTGGTTGTTAAAACCGATAATCCGGATCGTCGAATCGAATGCCAGGATGTGAATCTTAGAACCGGGTACCTAGATCGGATCTTGGAACCGGATAGAAAATTCAGATCCTGGCCCCTATGCGACAATCCGGATACTTGGTTTGAAGTACCAGATCCGTGTCCTCAAAATTTCCAAGATACGAATCCGGGTAAGAATTACAATATTCGGTTACCAAGTTCCAATGCTATCAAAAACCGAAATTCATTTGCTTATCTCTATCATATACTAGTTCGTAATTAAATATTCTTAATGTACACCAATCGTTTTTCCTCAGTCACACCAGGCAAATATCGGAATGGTACCTTCAATTTAGGCTCTGACTGACTTCTTCTTGCATCCTTTCCCAACCCAATACCAGCCTGAACCATAGATGCCCAACGCGAAACCATAAATAAAATTTAAATTCTTCATATATACCATAAATATCTTTCCTCCGCAGGCATCTGACGAAAATATATTTTTATCTCACGATCTCATTTATTTCATTTTTATCTCACGATTTATTGTCCCAAATTATAATTTTCATGGTAGTTGTAAGGAAGAATGACAAACACATAAGAATTTTTTTGAAAATTTTTGAGATGTACGATTTTGAGAAAATCAAATTTGAAAATTTCGGGATAATTTTCGGGAAACAAACTTTTTGTTTCGGCAATTCTATCAAGTTGGATATCAAATGAAAGATTATTACAAGAGCTTTAAAATGAATCCTTTCTGATCTCACTAGAACTAGTCATTAATGAGTAATAAGCAATTTTGTAAATTAACAACACGTAACGTTTAACTGTTGCTACCGGAAGGTTTCTTGGGTAAATTGCGGGTCTCACCAAGTTGTGATGAATCGAAGCTTATTTTGTTTGTAGGAATTACCGTTTTCGAGATACGGAGCCTACCATGATCCAAATTCGACCTGTTGTATGAAGACTAAGCCTTTTTTTTAACAGACAGCCTTACAAAATAAGTGATATTAACATAAAATTCCTTTCGGGGTAAAGGGAAGAGTGACGCAAGAATTCTACTCATAAAAGAAGTGATATCAATTTTGCGAGTGATTTTCTTTGTGTCACTATGGCGGAAGTGTTTCATTTGTAATAAACTTAAGATATTTAGTATCCTTCCTTGCGCCATAGGGACACAAAGAAAATCGCTCGCAAAATGGATATCACTTCTCTTGTGAGTAGAATTCTTGCGTCACTCTTCCCTTTACCCCGAAAGGGTTTCTATACTGATTTTACATATACTAATAAACACCTCGTTCTTCAATAGGTCCAACATGTCTGATGTTCAGGCTGCCTATTAAAAAAAGTGAATAGCTTTCATACTAAACTCGATTTTGGACCATGGTAGGCTTCGTATCTCGAAAACTGTAATTCCTATTACAGATAAACGTTTTTACCCCAACAGGGCTGCAATTCACGCCCAAATCTCTTGATACCAACCATTTGGAGTTAAAACAAAGAAACAGACAGAATGAAAGATAAACTTTTCGATCATTTGTGAAAGTTCTGGGATTCGACTTAAAAAGTCATACCTTTTGAACCCTTTCACCGATTTTGACGTGTGCTACACCTCTTGAAAGGTATTGAAGCGTAGATTACGATTCCGTAAGTTTCGGCCGTCTATATGATATAGGGTTAGTACTATCATCAGAAATGTGAAATTTTTATTTTTTGTTTTCGAACCGACCCAATTTTTTTTCTGTCTTAGTATGGCAAAGAGGTTTGAGGTTCAAGCATCAAAATCTGGCTTATAGTTCGCTAGATCCGAAATTAGCTGTATATATGTGAGTACTGTCAACAAACTCGTTTGTGTGCGTCACTCGAAGAACTACATTCTTCATGATATACAGGGTGTTTATGAACTACACCGAAAAACTTCTGGAGGTGATTCCTGACATCGAAACAAGACGGAAGTTCCTATGCGAAATTTTCGAAATGTACATATTTTCGGAGCTACAGGCTGCCGAAAACATGGGAAAATAAACTTCAGACCTTCCTTCATATTTCTAGCACTACGAACAGTAGTACTGATGCGGCATGGTACCGTCAAAGACTTTAATGAAGATTCCAAAATTATGCGATGAGTGCGCTTTGCCAAACATCAAATTTGATATACAACCCCTTCTGTGTGAAACAGCACCCTGAAAATCGGTATTTTTTTATTCCGATAATCACATTTGGATACCATTTTGATAAGTCCGATTACGTTTTAGGCTTTTCATGTAGAGGATTAAAACTATAAAGCAGACTTTAAAGGAAGAAATGGTTTTTATTTGAATGTCCTATGATAAACCAATCAGTAAATATTACATTTTTTTTGTAAACGTCTTCAAACACAAATTTTGGAATGGGCCGGATTATAAAAATGGCTACCATTAATCAATCGGTGAGCATAAAAATAAAAAATATTCATTTTGAATAATTCACATATAGGGAATATAAATACTAAAAAAGTTTTTTTTAGAAAAAAAGTCAAGCAGACACTTCATATGAACTCACTCCCAAACAAAATTATTTTATTTATTTATTTTTTTGTCATAAGCAATCATAAATCCAATTTTTTCTTTCAGAAATTCTTAGAGCATTTCTTAAATTTTCATTTAAAAAAGAACTTGATGTGTTATCTCGGTCAGTGATTCCGCCAAACCCTTTCTATGGGGGGTGTCACCCACAAATCTTTGAAAGAACGACTCCTCAATTTTAAAACTTTACAGTCAAAAATCTATAGAAACCGTGCCAAACTCCTCCTACACCATCCAAATTTTGACTTTACACCCCCCCCCATCAAACTGAAAACCCTGGCGGAATCTCTCCTCTACCACATGGTTAAAATCAACAATCCCTGATGCAATGTTCATTGACAATATATACTGTATATATACAAGGTGATTCAAAAGTCTGGCACCATAGGACCATTTCGTTATGGAGTGCACTAGAGAAGTGGAACAAATATTTTGTGATAAAAGTTCATATGGAGAATTCAACTAGCGTATTCTAAGTATCAGTGGCGTACCGGAAATACGTGTGGGGGGCGTCAACTTGAAAATTTCAAATGGAAACTGGGGTAACTTTTTACATTTTTGGAATCAGTATTGAAAACAAAACAACTTTTAGAGGAAGACTTTTTCGATATTTGATATGGTTTGTGAGCTGCAATATCTTATTATTACAGGAATAGCATTACGTCACCAACGCTGTCCATTGGAAATAACTAAAAAACTACTAGGTGTAGAACAGTGAAACAAAAATGTTGATCACAGAAGTGCATATAGAGAATTCAACTAACGTACTCGGGGAATCAATGGCGTACCGGAAATACATGTGAGGGAGGTCAACTAGAACATTTCAAAAGGAAAATTTTTTGATTAAATTTTCTTATTAGCATCCTAAAAGCAAGCGAGCTTTTAGGAGGGACGAATAATTTTTAGGAGGGCTCTAAACCTTTTCGATTAAGAAGTCTCGGAGGGAATTGAAACTGTGATTAATTCAGAATACTCTAAAATATTGCATTACGCGCTGTGTGTAATGGGTCTACATTCTGACAAAATTTCTAGTATTTTTTTTCTTTTACTCGATTATTTTATTTTCATTTATTTTTCTACTGTTGCCTGGTTTTGACGTCCCTATCTCTACCAACATCATTGGATCATAATCTGTAAACTTTTGACCTTGATATTTCAGTTATTAAGTCATCCGTTATTACAATATTTTAGTCCAAGGCCATAAACATAATTTTGAAACAAATTGCAAGTATCAAGCCTGTAGAAAAAAACAATCTATTTATAAATTTAACTGAGGGCTTTACAGGCTTTTCTTCAGTATCACCAGGAGAATACACACAAGTTTACCCTTTCTGATTGGCGGTAATCTATGACCGTAGAAAATATGGCAACATGTCTTATAGTGATTTATCAACATTATTATTTCATGCATAAAATGAACCCTTCAACAAATATTTGTTTCATTTGATATTAAATATTTTACGTAAACTACGTAAAATAGGGCAAAAAATCTGCGCATCAAAGTGTTAGCAAGGTGAATTATGAAAAGCATAATTTATTAGATCCCAGTTGTGTGTATGGAAAGATAAATGTTTATTCCTGCAGTACATACTTAGTTCATTTGATATTACAAATTTTATCTCGGTTACATATAATTTACTTTACGTATTTCATTAGTTTTTGTTACATATTATGCAAAATTATAATATTGGATACATAGAAATCCTTTTTACTTCACACTGGTGAAAACACCCGCGCTAGCAGACAAATTGTATAGGAGTCAGTATAGTGACGTCATGGTAAAGATCTGAATAGCTGGCACCATCAGTTATTCATCCATGAATGTCCTACCTAATAATATTCAATCTACCTTGGAATGAGCCAGCGTAGTGCCATTCCGAACAACAGTGAACACTTTCGAGTTCCGATATTCCATTGCATTGATGATGTAAGTTGTAAGATTTTGCGATAAACTTATTAATCCAAAGATTCACGTATGACTCAGCGAACCCCTGACAGGGAAATCAGAGTGACAGTAGCACTCCTAGGGCCAGGAAAAAGCAACACCAAACAAAATCGATATTCAGTACTTCGCGCCGACATTTAAATGCACAAGGAGTCGTTGCCTGTTATGTTTCAGTTCTGTTTCAATGCAACAACGGGTCTCCTGTATATTTTTCCTCCACCCGCATGAGTGTCCGTGGTTGCTAATTCCTCTGTCGCGAGAGGCATTGTGATAGCATAACTTGCCATGACTGGCTGGGAATATCGTTAGCTAGCTGGTGATTTCCATTGCTCGTATACAGATTTGTTTCTCTATGCTAGTACTCTTTACTTTAATCGATGATATCTTCCAGTTGCGTCATACGCTATTCAGCCAATGAGAAAGGAATGGCTTACCTGTATATCTTGGAATAGTGCAATCCTACATCGTGTGCTTGGTGTGGAGAGATCTACTTTCAACAGCTATTGGGAGGTAACTAATAATATACACTATTCAGCAGAAGACGGAACTGGTTTTACTTCATGCGGCAGGAATGATTCAACGGAACACAGCAGAGGAATACCACCGGCGACATCCAGATCAACGGAAACCAAATCATATTACTATTGGTTGTTTACTGAAACGGTTTAAGGTCACAGGGAGTATTCACAACAAACCACGTTCAGGACGGCTAGCTACAGCAACAGAGAAGTCAAAACCAACTGACGTACTAGCGAAGTTGTGTGTTGGTCCAACACAGTCAACATGGAAGGTGGCACAAGAAAGAGGTGTTAGTCAACCATCCATGTGCAGGATACTATCATCCAATCATTTCCATCCCTACCGCATGCATCTTGTGCAAGAGCTTCATGGTGATGACACGGGTATACGGGTACAGTTCTGTGAGTGGTTTGAAGAAAGAAGAAGACACCAGCCAAATCTTGAGAATGATATGACGTCCAGCGACGAGGCATGTTTGCATTTGAACGGAATAGTGAATAAACATAACGCTGTGTGTTGGTCAGCCGAGAATCCTCAAGTAGCTGTAGAGAGACATCATCAGACTGACCCCAGGTTAAACGTCTGGCGTGCGGGAATGTTCTTGTTGGTCCCGTGTTTCTGAATGACAGACTCACTGCGGACCAGTACAAACATCATCTCGAGGCTACACTGTTGCCATACTTGGATAATCTGGCCCTGGAAAGCAGACGTGTTTTTTCTTCAACAAGATGGAGCATCACCGCACTTCGGCCAGGGAGTCCGTCAGTTGCTGGATGAAGTACTTCCTGGACGTTGGATTGGTAGCCGGGGCCCAGTTGATTGGCCGCCTAGATTGCCAGATCTTACACCATTAGGCTATTTCCTCTGGGGACATCTCAAGTCTACAGTATACACTAATAGATCCCGAACACTAGTAGAGCTACAGGAGAACATCAGGAGAGCCTGTGGAGAAATAACACCTGCAATGTTAAGGAATATGCGCAGAAGTTTTCTTCGCCTTATTCGTATTTTTCGTCAGCAGGGTGGAAGCCAATTTGAGCATCTTCTTCGTTAGTGTATGCGCAGAACATATCGCAGGATATGACAGTTGCTGTTTAAAATTACTCATAGCAGTGTAAAAAAATGTTACATTTGAATGATTTTTTTAAAAAATATTTTTCTCTATACATGTGCTTCAATTTGTATCTTCGTTTCAAATGCTGTACATTTAATATGTTTTGTCTTTATCCTTGTATTACCTCTTTTTTTTTTAATATGTCATTGTGTTTATGTGTTTGTGGGGTGGAGTGGAGAGGGTTCTAAATTGGGTCTGTATCGATAAAGTGGGAAGGGAGGGAAAATGAGAATAGAGATAGATTTATTATAATATGGAAGGGTTCATATATTACTACTATTATTGTATTATTGTCGTAGCTGTAGGCTATTGTGTGTGTATTGTGTCTGTATATATGTTTTATCAACTTAGGATGTTGTATTTATGACTATTTTTCATCTAATATGTAAATTATGTATCATGGTTAAGTGAAAGACAAGGCTATCAGCCTTAACTTTTGCCATGTAAAATAAAAGTCTAATAATAAAATAAAAGTCTAATAAAATGGTTCACATTGTAATTATGTTGTATAAAGTTTCATTTTATTTGTTTTCGTTTCAGTTGTGAGTGTTTTCAATTGCATTTGAGTTTCAAAAGCTCAATTCTTCGTATTGTGTATGTGCTCTCTAGCGCATTAGATTAAATTAAAAACTCTTATTTTCGCTTTGCGTAGGTGGTTTGTGAAGGGGCTTGTGAAAGTGGGCGTTCGAATTATTTGTTACCTTCGGTTGTGCTTTTGGTGTACATTTTACTTTTACACAGCAAATTTCGGTTATTGATTAGTAATTGTTGCATTGAATTTTAGTAACGATTTTCTATCTATAAATTACCTGGCCGAGCGATGTGGATATTTGGATTTATTTAAACATTTTATGATTAACTATTACTAATGATTCATCCGAAAACTTTTTAGCTTTATTTTTCGTTCACCGTTACCCATCGCTATACTGAAGAATACCAAATTAACTCAATCTAATATAACCTAACCAAATCTCTGTATTTTGATGAAGCTTTAAACCTGTTTTTTGCAAATTACTTTATTTTAATTTATGTGACAGTTAAAGCACATACTAAATTCAGTTGTAAGATTGATACAAGCTGTGTTTACCATGTACCGGTAAAAGTATGCGCTTTCAGTATACTTAGTTAAATTACGGTTAGGTTAAGTGTAGTCTATTTTGGGAAATAATTTCTTTCTGAAACCTGTTTAAAAATTCAGATATATGTAAAGGTATGTTCAGTGATGCTCCTATACCTTCTTATTGTGTTCTTAAGATTGAATTTTGCGTAACCCAAGGTTTCGATTCTACACGTAGAAATTGCAAACGTTTTGAAATTTTCTCTTGGAGTAAAAATCTTTGACCTTTCGAGATGTTATAATTTCATTCTGACCTCCGTCTTGACGTTGAACGTTCTTGTAATGTTTCGTTTGTTTTTGGCGTATATAATCTGAAGAAATTATCACAATTTACTGGGAAAACTGATGCCAGTTGTTGTTTCGAAAAATATTTTATCCAGTCAAATTTGTAATAGCCAATATACATGAAATTTCTATTAAATTAAATATGACGCTCTCTTATAAAGAAAAAAAAACTCCGTTTTTCCCCAGTATTTGAGGTGTAAAATTGTCATTTGAAAAGTAGTTATTCATTTAAACTCTGCTAAGTGCTAAGTAGTGCTACTATCTTGAAAATGTTTGTAGAGACCGCCGATCGGTTTGTCGCGACATATCTTGTGAAGGTATATGGTTTAATGTTTTCACTGTTCTACACCTAGTAGTTTTTGAGTAGTTTAGGAGAATAATGTCAGTCATATGAAAATTCTATATTAAGAATAGGTTTTGCGCTGTAAACAAACGAAGGAAGAAACATAGTATTTCTGCATTATTTGCTATACTGGTCTACGTATTTCTTACTGCAATTCGTGATTAGATCTGCCGCTCTTCCACACACATGTTTTTTTTATAAATACACAGTATAACGTTTCCAGAGGGTACATTTCACTAGCGCTGCGAAATTTCGTAATTATAGCCCAAGGTGTTGGTTGGTACAACTCGTATCTTGACTAGAGAGAGAGAGAGATGAAACAATAACCAAACCAAACACAGTTCTCATTACTAGTACCTCGCTTATTCCGCTCTTTAATTTGATTATGATTGTTTATGATCGCTTCTAGCAATAAGAGGAGAATATTACAAGGTATGTGCTACCATAATTGCTTCTGGACATGGAATAAGCAGTACAAATTATACAAAAGTATGTATTACCAAACAATATTTGTAAAGAAAACCAAATCAAAACTCTAAATATGATGCTGTAGATTGCATTTTAAAATAAACTGGTGTTACATGTTTCCCCCCTCATTCGAAGAATAGGAGCGTTCGGTGTACTTTGGCAACCTGTTTCCTGTCTTGCTTTGCTGTTGGTGGAACACATATGGAACAGTGAAACAGAAGGAAGGAGACATAAAAGCAGTTGAAGATGTAAGTGCTGAGTACTGAATTATGCTATTAGTTGTATGCATTTACTTTATATGTATGTATGTTGCAATTCAAAGTGTAGGCGATGTCAACAATGCGCAGAACGAAAGTTAATCAATGGATAGCAAACACATTCTCCCCCAAAAGAAATCTATTGAAAAAAGTAATTTTGTGCTAAAAGCTGTTCTTTAGCAACAACTAGTGTGTGAGTGTCCTTAGAGTACTACAAACCTGCGGTAAGTACACAACAAATATAAAATAGTGATACATGCAAGTTTTCACATATAACTGCGGTACCGCGATACTTGTGTCTGAAGTGGGAATAGAGATATCAATGTATATTTATGGCAACCAATCACCTGATGCAAGAAATCGGAACTACAAGTTCATAGAAGTTAAAACTAGAAATGGTCACTCCGTGTCCTAGTAGTCCACATTGGAGTTCCGAGTTAATAATATATACATGCAAACATCACTACCCAGTCTGGATTTAAACAGACATTCTTCTAGAAAGACTTCCCTACAATTAGCATATTCTTTTAACCTACAACTATGTTCCCATTTCTCCAGCATTTCTCTTTGCCCCTCCTCCGGAGTACTAATATTTTGTATTATTATGATCCAGTGTTTTATCAATACAAGCCCCCCAAAAGGATTATGTAATTGGTACCAACCCTAGAAAAGAGGCAATACTTATATTTTGTTTTATCAAGATTAAATTTGTTAACAACTCCATTTCTCCAAACGGGTGTGACTCCAAGAAGAGTTTTAAACACAATTCATCTCATTTCTTGAAAAGTGGCCATATTAATATTTTCTTTTATTATGATGAACTGTATTATCAACCCAAACCCTCCAAAGACAGTGAGAGTTGAAAAAGTATCATTGGTACAAAAACGTTTCAATCCTGGAAAAGAGGTCATACTAATATTGTTTAATAATGTTCAAGGGTACTATCAACCAAACCAATTCGAAATAGTATGACTCGAAAATCAGTGTGATTGGTACCAATCACAATTCATCTCATGTCTGGGAAAGAGGCAATGATAATACCAGGATGAGTCATATGTTCGTAGCGTTGGGTGGCCCCGCCACTCGATGCCGGAAAACGATGTGCAACGTGTAGAACAGGTGAAGGTGGTGGTGGCAGAAAGCGTGTCACGTGTCTGTCTGATCACAGTGCTAACGATGTTTGGGAGGAACTACGCGTTGAGCACAGTTGGCAGGACAATGGCTAAGGAGAAACTTGTGTGTCGTGTGCTTCTGCGCCATTACTGGAAAAAGGGGTTGAATGCAGCAGCAGCAGCCAAGGAAATTTGTGCCGTAGAAGGTGAAGGTATTGTCCACCCGTCCACAGCTAGAAAGTGGTTTCAACGTTTTCGGTCTGGTGGCACCAGTCTCGATGAAAAGCCCAAGAGTGGACGCCCTGTGACGACGGATATCGATGTTCTCCTCAACGCTGTTGAAGGAAACCCAGGAACCAGTACCCGTCAGCTGGTAGATGAGGGCCAGACATCACAAACCAGTGTCGTTCGTCATCTGCATCAACTTGGGTTTCGCTCCAGACAACCGAGAATGGTTCCCCATGATTTGACTCCTGCTCAATCTCAACAACGTGTGACCCTGTGTGAAGAACTGTTTCGAAACCCAACTGACGACAGGTTTTGGCGGCGGATCATCTCGAATGATGATAAGTGGATCTTTCTTCGTTATCCTGACACCGGGAAACAATGGCTTTGACCAGGTACCGAGGCGCAGCCAGTGGTTCAAAGAGGACGGTTTGAAGAGAAGACAATGCTGTGTGTATGGTAAAATTTCGAAGGTCCGGTGCACTGGGAGCTCGTTCCACATGGTCGTTCCGTAGATGGGATATTGTATGCTGAACAGCTGCAACGGGTATACGACATTGTGCGCCGTCGTTATCCAGCACTGGTGAGCTGAAAGCGACTGCTTCTACAATTTGACAACGCTCCATGCCAAAGGTCAAGAAGGTCAACATTGCGGACATGGATGGCGTGGACATTTTACCACACACCCTACAGTCCCGACCTTGCGCCATCTGATTTTCATCTATTTCGTTCCATGACACACTTCCTTCGGGGCAGACAATTCCATTCCGTGGATGATGTGACAACTGGCATTACTGAGTTCTTTGCTTCAAAGCCTGCAGCCTGGTATTGTCAGGGGCTTGTGTCACTGGTGGAACGTTGGAGAAGGACCATACAGTGTGATGGGATGTACTTCGCCGAATAGGCTTCTGTGGTACATGGGGAGGCGGGTGCTGCACATTATTCATGAAAACGCTACGAACATATGACTCACCCTGGTATGTGGTGATCAATTCACAAGCCTTCTAAAAAGAGTGTGTTTGGTACTAAACGCAATTCATCTCGTATATGCGAAAAAGGCAATAGTACCAACAAAAGGATTATTTACTCACACAGACGATGTTTATGTTTTACTTAGATTGATTGATTGAGTTCTTATTAACGTCTTACACGAACTGGTGAGCTTCTAAAGACGGAACCTACATGTTTTCTTAAATGTGCTGCAAACCACTCCGTTCAATGGACCCCAGCGAGAATTGAACCCTTGACCAAGCACAAGAAAGCGGGTGCCCACCCCGAGGTTTCGTTTGACTTGGAGTAAGAGAGCTCCTAAAAGTGGTACACTTTGCATAAAATTTGCGACTCTGAAGTCTGAACGCCGTGCAGCTAGGCCTCCCAAATTACTTCCTCTTATCGTAAAATTGTGCCTGGTAAGAGACCTCTCTCTCTCTCCTTCTCTCCCACGTAACGAAATTCAGCAAACAACATGTTTCTAGATATACATGATAGGTATCGAAAGAATGAAAGAATAAAAGCGAGATAAAACAGTATGCATTAGATGAAGCAGCTAGAAACTAAAAACACGCAATGGAAATTGAAAATCATAGATGTCTGTCAGACAGACATAGAGAGAAAAAGAGAGAGAGAGAACAGATGCAAATAGCAAGTGTAAAAATAAATTGCAAAGTATAGGTTCTCAGAAATCCAACAGTAACACATAAATTACTTTGAGATGTTATATGTTTTAGGGTAATTCAAGTATGTTGACAGGTGGTCACAAAATTCATTCGCACGTTTTCAAAATGGCGACCAAAGTAGATGGTCAAATTAAATACTCATAATTTCCACTGCAGAAAAGAGAGTTCTGAGACGCATCTAGGATGAGTCATCGTTATTCGAGAAGTTAGTGCACATGCATTGATGCGCTTGGTTCTGGGCGCAAATATATTAAGGTTCATTGAACCTAGTAGATAGGAATACATCTTAACAAACCCAGTAGGAGCGAAGACCATACTTTCCATTCAAGCCCATTAATGTAAATCGAATATACGTATAAAAGAAATGTATTATTAATATTTCTCTACTAAATTTCTAACAGAAAGAACCAAGATTACAAATACAAACAGTATTAAAATGAGTGTGAAAATGTTCAAACGCAAAACAGGCATGCCCTTTATGAGCATCGCAAACCTTACATGTTCCACACTTCAAATATAAATAAAGCACAAATATATTGATGAATTATACGATGGAAACAAATTTTGTGCCAACATAATACAATCAAATATTTCCCCCCTTGAAAGTAATTAAATGGGAACTAGTTTCTACCAATTTCCGAAAATTTATCTTTTGCGAACATGTCAGCGTAGATTCCAGCTATAACAAATATAGCGTTATAATAATTAAAATTAGTAGTGATTTGGTGGTCATAATAATCCGCAGAGACTGTATGAATACACACACGCCGAAAGTGAGTAAGTGTGGGAGAAGGAATTAGTAAAACAGAGAAATATGAAGAAGAGAAAGAAAGAAGAGCAAGAGACAAAGACATGAAGAGAAAACGTAAAGAAAGAGAGAGAGATAGAAAGAACAATGAAAAACATGAATTATTTTTTCATTATGCTAAACACACACACACACCCCCCCCCCAACATACACACACACTGTTTAATCTCTGATTATCTCGTGGCTCTACAACCGGAGATGGATCTCTGACTTCTGTAAATGTTTACAAGTTTTATTTTATACAAAAGACAGCGCCCGGCTGGCAATCGAACCCAGGCCGTCAGATTTAGTCTGAGATTTTAGTCAGTATACCACATATTACGCTGCACGACAGATTTTCTTTGTAAGGATAAAACTAGAAAATATAGTATTTCAGGTTAATTACGTATTCCTAATTGGACTGTTAACGTCCAAAGACTTTATTTTGCCTTCTTCAACCAATATTCGTAAATCATCATCATCTTTATTGTGACACCATTATTCCCTAGCAGAGAAATCTCTTCTACTAGTTTAATGTGTGACGTAAGAGACTATGTGCTTCTACGTTCTACAGGAATTAACCTTCGTAAGAAAAGTAACTATTAGATCGCTCACGATTACTTAGTAAAAAAAGGAGCTCGGTTAAGGACGTATAAACTATCTTTATGCAGATTCTGTTCACCAAACTATATGTGAATGTATCTATTCAACGACATATAGACGAATTAGTGCCTGTAATATGTGCAATAAGAATAATCCATGTCAAATAACAACAAAGTTTCCAGGGGATTTGTGAATGTTGTCGATGTACGAGCATTGACAGCTACTCCACAACCAATGGTTCTTAATAATACAAGTATAATAAGTAATTTCCCAAAGGATTCTAATGATTATGTATTTACTTGAATTCGTCCTAATGCGATGTTCACGATTGTACGACTGAAATAAGAAATTTACCAAAGGATTTGATATAATTTATATATCATTATCTAGAGTCGCATTTTACTTGGCCAGGTTCATAGGAATTGACTAATTTCGACTAAAATAAGACAAGCACATGTTAAATTGGATTATTACGTTTAAAGATTGCAAATGTTCTCAAAGAATACGAAAATAGCAGACGATGTAAACTGCTTAAGAAATGTATCATAAGGTCAAAAGCTAAAACAGTATTTAGATATATCACTTATGTATTGTAGATGTGTTCTAATTTGAACAGTATTAACTGTATGTATCAAAAGGTGGCAATGTTGGAAGGTCTGTTTCTGTGAACCACAGATCAAGTTCTATTACAGTAATAACGTAAATAATTAATCTACGTTGTACCATAGAGCTTTGACTTTCCTTATTTCTATACTAACTGCTGTGAGTACTAAGTAAATGCAAACATCAGACATAGTTTGAAAATGAGACCAAAGAAACTTGGGTGTTAATATGAGGCAATGTATAAATTTGTAAAACATGAAGAATCGTAACTGTTTATTAGGTAATATCTGCACCAATTCTTGATTTTGTGTGTAGAAATTACAAAAAAGGTAATACAAATTAAAACCTATACACGTAGCAACTTTGTAGTTGTAAAACCGTTCATTAAATTATGTATGTTAAAACGCTACTTACATACACGTGAAATAATTATTGTTCACTGAATTATGTATATGTTAAAACGCTACTTACATACACGTAAAATAATCATTGACAAGTGATAGTTTATCAGAAAACAGAGGATTATAGTTTCGTCAAAAGCCTAAAAAGTCTTAATATTGATGATACAAAATCCGGAATTAAGAAACAGAAAATCATTTTTTATCAATAACTCGATCATGACTCGAATTCTTCAGGACGACTAACCAAACTTGGAATGTTCAGAATTGTGTAACACAAGGTAACGCAATTTGTAAATTATGTTAAAGAAGATCTTAGTTTAAGAACACTAATGACACATGTAATAGTTTTCTCTCACAGTTAGTGCATTCTATGTGTGCCCACCGACTGCATGCCATACATTTCCCCACTGTTCTCCCTATATTTGTTCCTCCAATGTGAAGACTATCGTACATCAGTTTGAGGCACTATTCGTTGAGAAAAGAAAACTGCAAAGACATGAAAGCGCAAATAGTGCTGATCTGTGTTACGTGACTCATTGAACACACTGTATTAGAACAAAATGACTAACACTCATCTTCGTTCATTTTCAAACTACTCGCAAAATAAGGGTTAGATTTAACCAACGATTTATTAGATATTATTTTCAGAGCTAAACTAAAGTGCAACGATAGTCTCCTCAGAAGAGAAGTAACCACTAACAATGAGATATTAAAGAGAAATTCCATTGACACGATTTATTTGCGGAAACAATTGAGTCCAAAAGTTTCTTGGAATCGTGTAAATGAAATCTTCCATGAACTCACCGTATTACCTTTCTCTCTCTCTTTTTTTTCTTAAATAGACATTCTTATCTTTCAGTTTTTGTGGAAAAGCTTCAACCACCGACAGCGCTCCGTTCGCAAAAGCAATAAAATACGTTACAAAAGTTGGACGTCTTCCAGTAAACGACAAACCACAACACTGTGAATAGTTTCCATTGAATGTGTTCATCTTTGCTTTCTTGCTTTTCGTTTCTCTTCTCTGCTTCTACTTTTTTCTTCTTTCAAAAGAAATGTTATGATTCACACTTCACATCGCGACCGTGTCGGCGCAATGTTGAAGTGACGTGTATCTTTCACATGTAATGAGAACAAACCGGCAAAAATCTTACATAGCAAGTCTTTTAAAACAAGTCCCGACACTTTAAGAAATGGTAGATGTCTCTTACTCGTAGATCAAGTTGTACAAAATATTATAACTCCCAGTTAACTTAATCCATGAGTTAATCTACGTGTTATGGATGAAATAATTATAGATAGCGAAACCCACTATCTCAATATCTTAAATGCCATCTGGTGTTTGTTTAGTGGAACTAGGAATGAAGTATTGCAAGTATGTAAGGATTGTTTCTACAGATGTAGATTCCGATATGATCTTAGATGTTTCAGGGCGAATAGCATCCCTCCTTATATTACATTTTCCACATTATTGGAGTACCACAGGGATCCAATTTCGGTCCTTTGTTATTTCCTATATATATATTAATTATTGACCCTAGGGAGTTAAATTGGATATGTATGGTGTGTGTGCTGATGATATAAAATTGTATTAAAAAATTAAAAGAAAAGAAGATATTATATTGCTTCAGACAGATATTAATGCTTTATATAACTGGTCTATAGAAAATAAATTTCAATTCAATATAAATAAGTGTTCATACATGGTATTAGCTTGTTTCGAATGTATGTTATTTCCTGAGCAGACTAGCGCTATGCAGAGTAAATTCAATTAGATATTTGGGTATGATCATTGATGATATACTATATTTGATTATACTAACAATTTGGCGAATCAAGCCTATAGACAACTTTGCTTTATAATTAGAAATTGTATTAACTTCAAAAAGTAGATACATTTAATTTTTTCGGTTCATTAGTTAGAAGCAAGATAGAGAATGGATCGAAAATATAGTCTACGTGTGTAAATCTCACATAAATAAGTTAAACTCTATTCAAAAGAGATTTGTATGATTCTTGTATTTCAAAATATATTATAGATCTTCAACAATTGCAAGAGTTCCATGTTCAAGGCTATTAACTGAATTAAACTATACTAGTATCTTTAATAGACGTATGATAAATCAGTAAGTTGCATTGTACAAAATAGTGAATAGCAAATTCTGAAAAATATTTAACACTGAAACTACCAGAACAAGGAACTAGTTATTCAAATATGAGATTCCAAGAAACAGATAAATTAAAAAATATATACTAGAATGTGTAAAACATATAATGATCTGTCTACAGATTACCTGCAGTTGGATTTGTGATTATCATTTCCACACTATCTAAAGACGATAAAGTCCACATACGCCAATTAACTAATGTTATATTTAGGAATTAATCAATATTCCTTCCTTATGGGCTTTATGTTAAGAGAGTCTAGAATTAGTTTTAATAGTATTCAGATTATAGTAACTGAATATTGCTTAGTGTGGTGTTATTGAATTTTATGTTCATTTGTATTTTTATATATGTAAGTCTTCTATAATTGGATATTATGTCTCTGTTGAAGGCAATAAATAAATACTTCATTGACTCAGAACTTTCGATATTATTCTGTAGGATAAAATTTAATAATTTCCTGAGATATAAATTATCTATTTCTGTCCCCTATATTTAACGTGTATCATTTGTAATGTTTCCCCAAAAATATATAATGGTATTTGAATTTATTTACGGCGTCGTTTGCATCTTTGGGTTAGGCCAAAATACAATCAAGCTGAAGGGAAAAGTATCATAAAATAAGATTGAAAATATGAAATTATGAAATTACGTATTCACTAATGTATTTTCTACTTTATTCTGATGCATAACACATTTACTGCTGGCTACAGCACATTCTCAAGTAAATTTAAAAGGAAATCTAGTTATTATTAGAATTAGCTATATTTTAACTTGTGGCAAGTCAAAAAGTACAATTCATCATAAAAGGCAATATTTTGGCCGAATTTTAATTGTAATTAACCATAATAATTATGTAATTATAAAGAAAACAGCAATGTGCTGCTTATCAACACCGAATAAAAAGACCTTCCTAAATTTGTTTTGGAGTAGTTGGTCAATTTTTATGAAACTCATCGAAGTGTACACGGAAAACATATTAACAATTCTATCTCTTTATTAATCAAAGAAATATAATAGAGCTTATCTTCTAGACTAGATTATCTTGGAACAATATTTAATTTCTTTAAGAAAGTAAACAAGAAAATTAAACTAGCCTAAATATACGGTTTATGTGTTAATTCATGCAAGAAATTTGAAGAGGCTGGGATAGCTGAGGAGTAGAGTGTTCGCTTTTTCCGTGCGTGTACATGGATTCAAGTTCCGCAGGGGTCAGTTGAACAGAGTGGTTCGGAGCCGACTTTATCAGCAAGCTGTAAGATTGCGTAATTAGAAGTTAACCACCTCGTTTAGGACGTTAGTATCAATTCAATCAATTAACAATTTGAAGTATTGTGTATATTGTGCGTTTTATATGCGTCTGTCTGCTCACTTTATGCACTAAGTTTCTACAATATCGAACGCAGAACCCTACTTGATGCCAGCAAAAGTAAAGAATATTTTTCAACGCGTCAAATAATGCACTCCTATCGATGCTTCAAAGCGCTTTTTACACCAAACTTGCTAGAGGAATACACTACATCAGAAAACCACCAGAAAGCATGATTAATAGCAGGCCTGTAGCCAGTTGAAAACCTTAGGGGGGCTGGACAAAATTTAGGGGGTCTAGTCGATATATCAAACATATTCTTTTGCAGAACGATTATATTTTTTTAAAAGTGTTTTTGCATAACAAACAGGGGTAAATTACATAGATTTCAGTGAATTTGTTGTACTTTTTATCAGTAAAAGAAACTGTCATTGCCTGGTTAGGTGCCAGTGATTACATTTTTCATCTGTACCCATACGGGGAGTCGTGTTATTAGCGCTTATTTCTATCCACATTTACTCCAGAGAATGTCTGGGAATCCCCTACTTCCTTTGGGCCATTTCTTGCTCATTTATTACATAATTTTCGACTATGTGGATTGGACAGAGCAGGTCTCAAGTCTTTGAGGGTGCCATGCCGCCTCAGTTCTACTCTTAATGATATTGGAACTATCAAGCTTTAGAGTTCATTTTCCCACACTTTCGGAACCCTTTAGCGCAGAAACGAAGCATTTGGGCATCCTCGATGGTCTATACTTCTTTCTCTTATTTTCATATCAGGCATTTCGTGAGGCAGGCATGTCGGTGTTATTTTACAACATTCTGTATATATTATATATTACATTACCTCGCCGCAACTGTCCACATAGCTTTCACGGATAAGGCATGTTTACGGAGAAAGTAACAGTGAAATGATTAGATATAGTAGATCTGATTTAACTCAGGCCCGTCACCAATCAAAATTTCTTGAAGGGTCATCGATAGTTGGGGAATCAGTTTCTTGATCTGATGAAGCCAATATATTACACACAATTATCACACTACTATTGAAAACTGATCTACAATCATGGGATTATGATTTCCAGAAATTTAAGGTAGCTAAAGTTTGGAATAATCTATCTATTTCTCTATTTAAATATCGAGAAAATCAGACCAGTGTCGGTTTCGATACTAGCCTACAGTTTCCGTTGCCAAACCAGCATGTGATTTGACTCAACCTACTTCTTATAGTCTGCATTGCAGAATCGAAGTCTGCATCCTTGGAATTAAATCAGCACTATTTTTCACTTCTGTGAGGGAAGATTGTTATATTTGGGTTTGATATGTGTAGTATGTTCACTGGAAACTACTTGTGCAGCTTATCTAGCTAAAAGGACTTCGTGTCTCACGAGTAATTCTGCAACCCAATAAGCAATTTTTAAGCTCAGCTGCTTCTAGGCACGATATTTTGGATTCCGCATTATAGTGTTTGTTCGTCTGTCTCTCACAAGTCAAACGTCAAACGTCATATTAATAGATTTAATTTTTCTTTTGTATCTTTGTTATTGGGTTCTTTCATTTCTTTACAAATTGAATCAGTGCCTATTTTTGCTATTGGTGGATTTCTTTCCTTTGACCCAGAACATATCATAAAAAGAACATTTTTTGTAGAACATATCATAAAAAGAGAAATTCATTTTCTCGTGTTTCTCGTGCATAAAACTTTTGTAAATGTCCTATAGCCATGATGTTCTTAAAAATCCATTTGGTTACATTCTGTTTGCCATTTTTTGCTAAGTATAGCAAGTTATAAATCTGCTATCTTTCTTAAACTTTTTTTTTTAGTATTTTGCCTAAGCGCAGGTCTTTCCAGGCCGGTTTATTCTTCTCCATTTTTCTATTTCTCCTAGCCACGATTGCACTACACAGAGGTCAGTGGTGAATCTTTATTGCACTATTTGTTTCTGGAAGCAATATGGAATTTTGTTCTTTTAATTTTTATTTTCTTAAACTTTGTGTGTGTGTGTTTTTTTTTTTCGTAAGGAGTTGAACAACCCCTATAGTGCCTAAGATGTTTTTGTGTTTTTATATTTTAGATCATCCCTATATTTTTAGGGAAAGTTTGTTGAGTTCGTGTGAGGGTATCAATTGTTTGTCCCAGGCAGAAATCGGCTTAATGGTCGTAGAGATTTTTGTTGTGTTAGCTGCGGTTTTAATTAAACAAAGAAGTTAAGTTGATGGTGTAGGTAGACTGCTAATTTATGAAAGGGAATACTTCAATGTTTAATATTAGAGTATATTTTTATTCTAGGTGTACCTTCTAATAATGCTAATTTGGAAGCAAAGAAAACAGGATACGTTGAAGGGAGGCATAACAAATTCTTTATTCAAAATAATGTGCATCAGTAGCTACAGATTTGTCCCATCTTTCTGTCCCATTTGTCTGGTAATTTGTGGATACCGTCCCAATAGAACGTTGCTGGTTTGGAGGCAAACCATACAGAGTACGTTTCCACTTCTTCGTGCGTTGTGAAATACTGCTTAGATAGCGCGTGTACCATCAATCTGATCAAATGATGATAACATGAAGGAGCACGATCTATTGTTTAATGCGGGTGGGAAGTTCCTTTAGCGGTCTTTAACTGATTTTGATGTGTGTGATGATGCGAAGCAAAATCATTTTGTCGTGTCTTGTGGCCCATTGCGGTCATTTGACAATCAACGCGTGATGCAACTTGATTATTTATTATGGGTAGCGATCACTATTAACGATTTTATCGGGTTTTAGAAGTTCATAATACAGCACCCGCTCCTGATCCCAAACGCGAAGTATCGTCTTCTTACCGAAACGATTTGGCCTTGCAGTCGATGTCGATGGTTGACCTGGATCAACCTATGATTTTGTACATTTGGAATTCTCAAAATACACCCATTTTTCGTTACCAGTCACTAGTCGATGCAAAAACAGAGACGTCTCTCAGTCAATCGGCGCTCTGTTCCAAATTTTCGATGCGCCCTCATACATAGTAATTTAATTTTTGACTCATACAGTAGAACTAATCCATTTGTGAACTGTTTTCTGCGAGAGAAAATTAACATTTTAAATGTACTTGTAGAACACAATAAATGAAAATAGCATTCAAGAGACCTTTTAAAATGTAACTGCATATTAAAATTTTCTTTAATTAAAAACTAAACATAGTCTTTAATGGATAAACAAAGTGTAACATGTAGGATGGTGTTGTAAAAATAAAACAGTATTTAGATTAAGAAATTGTTAAATAATTGTATATATTACATTCTGATACAATCGCGCTCAAAACACCCCTCGAGCCGGCTCGTGCAGAAAGGACGTTCCTTAGTGCTTTTGATGCAGGAGTTCACTTATGACTTTTCTTTCGGTCAGTCGATGTGGCACCTATTTTTCTTCCTTCAAAATTTTTCCATGCTTGTAAACGATCGTAAATTGTTTGCTGAGCATTGTTTAGTCATTCTGAAGTTGCTTTTGAGTTTGACACGCATCTTCCTCCCATAATGCTTGCAATTGTTAATCTTCAAACTTTTTTGGTTGACTTGGGCGTTCCTTGTCTTTAACATTGAAATCACCACTTTTAAAGCGTTTAAATCAGCGTTCACACGTATCTTGAGATGGCTTTGGAGCATAACTTTCAGCAGAACTTTTCTTCAAAATGAAGTAATGAAATAACATTCCCCGTAAATGCTCTTTTTTTTGGAGGGGGAGGAGAAACTTCGACATGCGTTAGCGTCAAAATGTCTATGATCTTAACACTTTCGTTCCATTTGACTTATCCGTTTTCACGCTTATCACTACAAAAAATAAATAAATAAAATAAAAAAAAAGCACACATATCACAGCGAATCTAAACTACTCGCTAAGTCAACGCCATCTCTTGGATAAATCCACATTATTAAGCGGTACACCTGGTATACAGAGAGCATAGTCTCATTAAAATGAAACTAACTTCAGGTGACACTCCCAAACATATCTCAATTCTTCTCTAATTTTATAAAAATTGGCATTCACGTTTCAAACCGGACCTGATACGTCTAACAATGTCCTTTTGTTATCACAAGACGTGATTTTACGTTTGAATATTATTTTGTAATATTTATCGCATAAGAAACTTGCAAAATGAATTTGCAACTTTGAAAGCGGGTCGTCAAGGCCACCTTTCCTGAATTTGCTATGGGAAGGTACTTCTAAAACAATGTATAAAGTGCTGATTTTTTAATCATAAGAGTTACATTCGATTCGATTATAATGGAATACGATATATTTGATCAAAGTACAAATTTATACTAATAATATACATTTAAGAGCATCTACAGAAAATTGTTAAAATTTTATGAAGTACATGTTTGACCTTTAATTTTCTTACGTGTATGCAAAGTACTGGCGGTTGGCTAGGAAAAATTTGGGCCTGATGGCAGTACTGGCAGTTAGTTGGCTGCGGGCCTGATTGACAGTACTTTGGTCCATAAAGACAGACGCAATGGCCAAAGGTTTGATTCAAAAGAATAACACTTATAGTGTGATCTAACACTAAGTAGGAAAACATACGTTTATTTATAAAACGTTTGTAATAATGGGAAACAAATAAACATGAATGGATATTCGGTAAACGCGCTATCTTTTAGGGAGTATGTTCGTAATGGCCGCCATCTTGAAGTCGGTCATCTTGAATCTTTATCGACTTTTAAATAGGAAGGAGGTCATGTACTGCATAAATCTGGGCTATAGTTTTACCGGAAATACACTGGTGAAGTCAGTTTTGTTATAAAGTTTTTTTGTTTTTGTTTTTTTGAGAGAGACAATGAGATGTAACATTAGTATGCGTAGTTGATTGAAAAGTCCCGAAATTATCTGCTAATTTTTAAACAATGCAAGGAATGAAAACCCAATGTACAAGTAATGAGTACTGTGTAGGTGGTTCCCAATACTAATTATTTGCGTATTGAGTTTTGAACTGGTTGGAAATTGCCAGTTATACTTTAATCGAATATGCATACAGAAAAAAAAAACTTACTTTATTATTATTCACTTAACAGCTTTACATGCAAATCACTTAATTGAATATTCATTTGTATGCTTGAGTACTTTATTATCGTAATATCGTTTAGTTGGATTAATTCATGCGATTTTTTGTTGCATTGTTTAAAAAAATAGCAGAGTATTTCGGGACTTTTCATTTAACTAGGCATACTAATGTCACATCTCATTAATTCTCTCAAAAATAACTTTATGGCAAGACTGACTTCCCCAATGTATTTCTGGTAAAAGTCTAGCCCAGATTATGTGACCCCCTCCTATTTAAGAAGTCGAGCAAGATTGAAGATGGCCGACTTCAAGATGGCGACCATTACGAACATACTTCATGAAAGATATCACGTTTACCCAATATCCATTAATGTGTATTTGTTTTCCATTACAAACATTTTATCAATAAACGTGTGTTTTCCTACTTAGATCACACTATAAGTACTTATTCCCTTGAATCAAACTTTTGACCACTGCGCCCGTCTTTATGAACGAAAGCACTTTTAATCATGCTTTCTGGTGGTTTCCTGATGTACTCTACTCCTCTAGCATGTTTGGTGAAAAAAGCGCTTTGAAGCATTGATAGGTTTACTTGTAAGTGCAGGCTGTAAGCAGGATGCGTTTGGAAGAACGGCGACCAAAATCTCAAAACAAGATAACAAAAATAGGAACTAAAGAAAGATAGAACATGGAACAGAACAAAAAAGGAAGGAAAACAACAAGAAAGAGCGGAACGAAGAAAGGAAGAAACGAGAAAATATAAAAGACAAAG
>JAGDQP010018843.1:8582-35860 GCA_022664845.1 Lepisma saccharinum
TAGACAAATCAGAACTAAAAATTTTACGCGACCTTATACATAGGAGTCGGAGTATAGCGGGAAAAGATGTCACTGCTGTCAGTGACCTCACACAAATAATTGAGGATTTTCTGGACAACTCCTTATGTTGTCGCATCGCCTTTAAAGTTTCACTGTACTAATAGATATGCAACCCGAGCAGCTACCTTAAAGCTATTACTTTTAACGCATTTTGCTGGTCGATATGTACACAGAACGTTTACAGAAATGTGTCAGAGTTGTAACCTAATGAATGAGTTGTAACCTAATAAATTTAATTATTTGAAGGTACATAAGTTCGCCAAATACAGCTCTTTATTCATTCCGCGGTGTTCGGAACTCATCTTGAAGAGATGGTTGTATTTTAAGTTCTGACGGCTCAGCCACCGGTATTTAATTCTTCGTGCATTAGAAAATACTCTTGTTCTTCCTACACAGCGTAATATATTTTCTTTTACTTGTATTGAGACATTGCACTTCTGGACGTGAGTTCAGCTTCGATGTAAATACCTAAGTTTTCAAAACTCTACACCTGCGACGCTGCTTCGGTGAATATTTCTACAATCCTCCCCACGGCGTGCGTGTGGAATGGTAATCTCTACATTCTACAAATCTCCTTCTGGCATCGTGTCATATTTTCTTTGATTTCTTCGTCTGAAAGACAACGGGTAATCACAGGACCAGTCACTGTCGTGTTAAATACATGAACCATTTCGTTGTATTGTTGTGCATCGGATTTTATTGTTGAAACTAAACTCGCGTATAAATTTGGATGCTTTCTTCTCTCTAAGATATATTTATTCGTCTCCAGGACAATTCTCTTACATTTTTGCGGGTGTCTAATTACATGGCCAGAAGAAAAAAATCCGGGTGAGAATAGTAACCTTTGCTTTGTACAACTGACAACTTTTTCTCTGACATTGAGGTAGAAATTCTGAAAAGCACAATATATTAACTCATAAATGCAGTACTACATCCGCGCATGAAGGTTTTTTGTCTCGTGGCAAACAACGCTGTCACCTAACCTCTATCACATCATATATCATGTCAACAGCTGAAGACCTTGGTCAAGTTTTGAGGTACTGGTGTACAATCGCAGTATCCGGCATTGTGTTGTGAGCCAGCGTTGGTTAACCAGTGGACCCGGTTTTAGTTGCATACTGTTTTAGAGCACTCTGTAGTAGAAATCACCCGACCAATATGTACACTTGTTCAGTGTTTAAATCGTTGATATTTTGTATTTCTGATACGCACTGAATATGAATCGGTTGAAATGTGACTATAGATAGTTTGTCGTCCTATCCCAAATTAGATCTAATTGGATAAGTAAATATTTGGCCTTGTTGTTACACTTTTTACGCCTGAGAAGCAGTTCATTGGTATGCAAAGGACATACTAAATTCTCCATTTCTATATTACGGTTCTTTCCAGGCAGGTCAAAGCTCCGCTCATCCTTACTGTATTGGCGGGGATTCCGTCGCATCCGCCCGCCACTAATTTTGAAGTATCAGCTCTACTAGTGTGTAGAAAATCTAGTAACAACTTACGGATTAATTTTCCGTTGAATTTGAATTTAACTGTTAAGGTTTTCAAGATTTTTTTTCTGTGTCGTGACGTTTTGCTCATTACTATCTAAGTATGCGACCCGGGCTCAAGAAGAATTGTCACCATACTCTTTTTTCATCAATTTACGTTTGCAAAAGCATTTTGTTTTTCCTCTTCTTTTGTCAAAATAGTTGTCTCTAACAGACAGATATCGGATTTTCCCTCTTCTTGCAGTTCGTTTCCCAGATTTTCCTCTTCATTTTCAACTTTAGATCTTTCTACTGTGTGATACCTCTGCTAGTCACCATTAATTCTGCATCCTGCAGAGCAGCTTAACCAATCAGGGATACTTTCTTATCAGACGCTTCGGTTCTGTATTCAGCGCCGCGGTATACCGCAATGGAAGGCACTTTGATGTTGTCTCTCTTACGGCGGTCAAATCTCTTTTCCGTTTGACGCAAAAAAATTTATAATAAAATTGTTGAAAAATAATTGTTTGTTTTGCTATTATGTATTATGATTGATTATCGATGTTCATTATTCTTGCTAAAGCTCTTCATACTAATACTTGCTAATCGCTGCACCTAACGGGTTTAAAAAATGTACAGGTTCAATAGTCCCTAGAATGCCATAACCGCGATCATTCAAATAAATTACCAACTAGAACTTCGAGAAAGAGCAGGCCTACGTAAGCATCGCATACCATCAATTCATAGCTTAATAGGAACAATTTTATTTACATTATTCACAGACAAGGAAATATTAATGCAGCAACCGCCTAACTGAGATGAATCGCCTTACATTTCATTGAAGCAATTCCCACGCGAATAATAATTCAATCATGTCTCACAGATTCTGCCAATCACACTTAATTTACAGCAATCAATTACGAGAGTCCCACTGTTACATTTTCAATAGTCTTAAGTCTGAGACAATATTTCAATCTTCTTACTCAACAATCTGCTACTTGAAATTACTTATTCTCTGGAGTCGTTAAGACGCAGTGACGTAAATACGATGAAGAGGGGGGTATCCACACGCAGTAGTCTCATGAAACAATCACTCCAACCGAGTAATTTCTGTATCTTTGAAACATTTCGTAAACTCACGTACGATACTGTGTTCCACCGACACACACACACATCCCTGACCTCGCTGGACCAAGCCCTATCCCAGCCGAGTCAAGAGCGTAGCAATGCAGCTCCAGCAAACTTCCTCTTGCGAGCTTACTCTTCATTGCTTGTTTACCGAGAGGAAACTTGTCATATCCCTCTCCTTCCGTTAACAACGGAAATCATCTTCGTATCCACAACTTCTTACTACCGCCATGAGCCCCTCAAAATACAACTTCTAAAGAAGATAAAGCACTCCACGAGTTTAAGAAATTTAAAAACATTGTAACTCTCTCTCTCTCTCTCTCTGTCTCTCTCTCTGTCTTCGCAGGACCCCATATGTGTTCGTCTCTGTCCAACTCCTACCCTCGCTTCAAGGCGATGGCCAAAGTAGCCGGAGACGAAAACATATATTTACAACCAGAGTTACTTTTGAAACTTCGGGCTCTCCTGTGAACGCGAGGTACCCAACTCGGTACTAAGAATTTCTATCAGGGACCAACTTAAAATGACGAAGTCCCAACTTTAAGAAAATGGCAGAGTCCAACACGATGAAAACGACAGAGTCCCCCTCCGAAGGGGACTTAGAAATTTCTCTCTCTGCTACATTCTGACTACGCAGAAACAATTAGGCCGTTAGAAGTGATGCATATTCCAGGATAGACTAAAGTAGACTAGACCGGCGAGTCGGCTCCAGATATATAGCATCCATTTCCCGCCTTACAGTGACATCGGGAACACTCGTGGTAGCAGAAAGTTCTCGGACTCCGACGAGCACACACGATAGCTACCGAACTTTCACTCACACACGAATACTGGCGATTCAGAAAGCTAGCTAAACAACAGCAGTAAAAATATTTTCCCACGGTATCCCTTCCAAAATTACAAGAAAAGAGAGCAAACATAAGATAATAATTTTGGATTTATACTTAGGAAATGGTCCATTAATAAAATATTATAGAAATATGCAGTTAATTTAAATGGAGTGATTTTTCTATCACGTAATGTTTAAACTTCGCATTTTGACTCCATGGTAGTACCTGGTTCCTCTATTTCATTCGTAGGATTGTCTGAGTTTGACTTATGAGTTAGTCTGGGCAAATCTCTGATGGACCAGCAGCTTTGTCGTCCATATCGGTAGTTTCTGACTTCTTGAATATATCTAAGGCACTTTTTTTACGCTCTTAGGTCTTCAAAAGCGCAGAATAATGTTCCTGCCTTTCTTCCTCGTTGCCCTCTCCAGTCCGACCGTTCCAACGTTGCCAGTTAGAAAAAAAATAGATGATGTTGAAGATTCGCTAATCATGATAGACAAACCATTGATTTTGTATGTATTAAGCACAACACTAGAAATAATCTGTGCATTTTGTTGGCCTTTTGAATCTCAAAATATCTAAATAAATATTAGGTTATGAGTCTAACATCTTTCTTTTGATGTAACTTATTTTGCACAAATCGACCAGTGAAATGCATTAAAAGTTATAGCTTTAATTTGGCTGCGCGGGTTGCATATCTATCAATACAGTTACAAGTTGAGGGCGATGCGCAACCTAAGGAGTTGTCTAAAAATCCCAATATTTTGTGTGTATACTCTATCAGGCGTTACCAATTTTAAAAGAAGGGTTTTCGATCCACCCTAGTACATAACTCTTGCTCGTATTCATTTTACGCACGTGTATGAGGGTATATTGTCTAAAATTTAACACGGCGCACATAACTGGCTATAGGTAAGAATGAGCACTAATATTTTTATACTCCTTCTGGACAGCTCCGAATCAATAAATCCCAGTTCTAGAGGGATATTTTAAACTGTTATTTTTATACAACTGCTACTGTTATTGCTTATAACAGTCAGTGCTCGAAGTGGGATGCTCGAGAAGGAACAACTTCCCCTTTCATTTCTCATTTCGGATTTGGCGTATCCCTTACTTTCTTTCTAATGAGAGCTCATTGCCTTTACTTTCAATAGACGATCGCCGCCCTTACCTTCTTACCCATTTAATTTTTAGAATTGCATATTCTAACGCAAAGTTAAACAGTAGTGGTGACAAGGCATCGCCTTGTTTCAATCCGTTGCGAATTTTGAATCTATCTGATATATTATTTTATTACCTACCCTTACTCTGCTTATGGGGTCGATGAGACACATCTTCACTAGTTGAACTATATTTTTTTTTCGGAATTCCAAATCCTATCAGGATACTGTATAACTTTTCCCTTTTGATAAAATAATAAGCTTTCTTAGAATCAATGAATAGCTGTTGAACCGTTCCATTATATTCCCATTTTCCCAAAATTTGTCTCAAGGCGAAAATCGGGTCCAACGTGAATCTATTTCTTCTAAATCTACATTGATTATCTCCAATTATTTCATCTAGTTAAGACTTACGCGTGTTAACAGAATATTACTTAACACCTAGTAACAGGTTAAAAGTAACGAGATTCCGCTTTAATTATTACAATCCGATTTACCACCTTTTTTGTAAATCGCAACTACTATTGAGTTTTTTCATTCCTTTGGGAGCTCTTCCTTTCTCCATATAGGACTTATCAATTGATATAGTTCCTTGATTACTAGCGTTCCTCCTGCTTTAATTAATTAAGCTGGAATGTTGTCTATTCCTGGTTATTTGATTTTTATAAATTTCTTTACCGACATTTCGATCTCGATCTCGCTAGGTTCGGGAATCCACGGTTCTCTTGTATGGATTTCAAATTCCTCTGTTTGTAATCCGTTGTGTACATTAAGAAATTTTTTCGAAATAACTTTTGAACACATCGACAATTTTAGTCGGATCCGCCTGAAGAACTCCTCGTTAATTTCTAATCATTCCTAACCTCGGCTGGTAATTTTCTTAACGAGTTTACCCCTTTGTATAGATCTCGTGTGTTATTTGTCTTCCCATTTTCCTCTATCTCCTGAATATTCTGCGTCAGATATTCTCGCATTTTGTTTCTGAATCCGAGTGTGGCGTTTCGTTTTGCGTTAATGTAGTGGTTGGTATTTACTTATCTTTTATTACTTAGCCATCGTTGCCTAACTTGTTTTCGTATTTCATTAAGTTTAAGGCGTTCTTCATCAAACCAAAGTTTGTTTTTCTGTTGTTTCTTCTCACCTACATGTTCCATCGCTGCGCTCTTTACTGTATTACTAATTGTATCTCACCCCTTACATCAATTTTAGTATTAATTTCATCTTCATTACTACTAGAGTCGGCTAATATTTCGAACCTTTTTGAGATTTCGAGCTGGTAGTTTGCTTTTACGCTTGGATTATCTAATCGTTTAACTTCGAATTTAAGTTGTCTTAATCCTTTGCTTTCTCCGTTCGCAATCCATAACTTTTCCCTGATTTTTGTGATCACTAACTGGTGGTCGGTATCACCTTCCGCTCCTCTGTAAGACCTAACGTCCATCATGTTGGAGTGTCTTCGTGTATCTAATAATACTTGATCGATCTGGTTAAGAGTTTTGCCATCCGGAGTTACCCATGTGTATTTGTGTATGTCTTTGTTCTGATAGTATATGTTCCTCACTAATAGGTCTTTCGAGATCGGGAATTTTATTAGTATTTGCCTATAGTAGGTCTGTTTATTTCCTCCCTCCCTCCCTTAGCGCTAAAATATCTCAACATAATTTTCATATTATACTTCGGTAAACGGCCAACCAAGCTTTCTAGCGCCTCGTAAAATGTACCTTTGTCGTTATCATTAGTCTGCTTGGTTGGAGCATAGACATTTATGAAAATCGTGTTGCACCATATTGTTTGTATTGTAACGATACGGTAGTTTTTCGTTTACAGATTCTATATTCAGAGACACCGGAAGGATACTGTTCCGAAATATTGAGACTATGTTCCTCCGTAGTTGAAAGTGTATTTGCCTTGTTGGAAGCTATCCTGACCGTACATCCTGTATCGCTAATATGTCCATGAGATACTTTTGGGTCTCGCGTACCGCCCTCTGAGGCACCCGCATTTGGTATAAAGTATGTACGTTCTACGTTCCTATTTTAAGGTCTTTCATAATCCAGTTCTTGGAGCCCCTTGAAGCAGTCCCCGCTCGCATTACAAAATTGTAATGGGAGACTTTAATGCGAAAATAGGAACCAAGCAGAGCAGTGACACGAAAGTGGGAAGCTTTGGATTTGGCAAAAGAAACAAGAGAGGAGAAAAAGTGGAATTCTCAGAAGCCAACAGACTGTTCATTTCCAATACATTTTTCAAGAAACTGCCTCAGAGTAAGTGGACATGGAAGGGCCCAAATGGGACCAAAAACGAAATAGACTACCTTTTGTCGAATAACAGGGAAATTCTGCAAGACGTGTCTGTTCTGAAAAGTTTCAAAGTCTCGAGTGATCATAAGATGCTGACATGTAAGCTGAAACTAAATACTAGACTTGAGAGAAAGAAGCTAATCATAGGAAAACCGTCAGTTTTAGATCTGGAAAATCAAGGAAAACAGACAGAAATTTAAGCTAGAACTAAGTAACAGATTCAGAACCTTGGAAGAGTTAGAGGATGAAGAAAACATCGATAGCAGAAATAAAATGACAGAAATAATAAGAGAGACAACCAATAAAATAGCAGGCACCAGAAAGAAGAAAGAAAGCAAAATCTCAGAAGAAACTAAACTCTTGATGGAGAAAAGAAGGGAAATGAAAGAAGAGGAAAATTGCATAAAGAAGATTGAGTAACTAGCACTAAAAAAACCGTAAGGAATAAAATATAGAGGATGTACGAAGATATAACGAAAATCTTGTTAGAAATACAATCGAGGAAAACAAGAGTTTGAAGAAAAACAAAAGCAGCTCATGATAGGCAAAAAACTAATTATTGGAGTTAAGAGATCAGACGGGACCAGAACACGAAATAAGAAAGAGATTATAAACTTATTTGAAAACTTCTACAGATAATTGTACCACTCCGAGGAAGAACTAGGAAATAAAGACTCAGAAAAAAATGATTTAGAAGTTCCAGACGTAATGAAGAAGAAAGTGGATAAAGTAATCCGAGGGATGAAGAACGGAAAATTGCTAGGAGAAGATGGACTCACAGCTGAGATGTTTAAATGGAGACGTGAAAAATGAAAGAGGAACTTGTTAAACTATTCTCAATGTGCCTGAGGAAAAGAGAAATATACTCAAGTTGGAATAATGCCGTTATAATTTCGTTGTACAAGAAATTGAACAAAGAACAAAGAATGACAATAGTTTACTGTCAGTCCTATACAAAATGTTCACCAAAGTTATTTTGAATCGTATTGAACGAGACTTAGATTTAAACCAGGGAAGGGAACAAGCCGGATTTCGTCGTGGATTTAGCACAATGGACCACATACAAACATTGAATAAAGTTATGGAAAGGACTAATGAATATGAACTTGCACTATATTTAGGATTCATAGATTTTGAAGAAGGTTTCAACTCGGTCTCCTTGGCAGATGTACTTGTTTCACTTCAACATCAAGGCATCGAAAGTGCATACATCAATTTACTGTGAAACATTTACTCGACTGCCACATCTGTCATTAGACTACATCAAGAAAGTGAATAATTTAAAGTTGAAAAAGGGGTACGACAAGGAGATTTAATTTCTACAAAACTGTTTAGTGCGGTCCTAGAGAGAGTGTTCCAAAATTTAAACTGGGATGAAGTTGGAATTAACATTAATGGTGAATATCTTCATCACCTACGGTTCGCTGATGATATAGTCCTGTTTGCTTCAAGTGCAGAAGCACTACTACAAACCAGAATGGAAGAACTGAGTAACGAGAGTTCGAAAATAGGCCTTAAAATGAACTTAAATAAAACAAAAGCAATGTACAACCAACATGCTGCAAAGAAGGAAGTGAAGATTAACGGAGAGACAATAGGCATAGTTGATGAGTATGTTTACCTAGGCCAGCTCAAAACATCGAATGCTAGAGTGACTGATGAAATAAATAGAAGATGTAAAATGGCGCGGAGTTCATTTGAAAGACTACACTTTATTTTTAAAAGCAAACTTCCAATGTGTCTCAAGCGTAAAGTTTATAATCATTGTGTCTTACCCGTGATGATGTACGGCTGCGAAACTTGGACATTGAATGCGCAAACGACTCAAAAATTGAGAGTCGCACAAAGAGCAATGGAGAGATGTATGCTAGGAATAACCAGGAGGGACAGGAAGACAAATGAATGGATTCGCGCACAAACAAATGTAGAGGATGTAATCAAGACTGCGAAGGAGATGAAGTGGAGATGGGCCGATCACATAGCTAGACGAAGGTGGACAACATATGTACTACAGTGGATTCCTAGAGAAATGAAACGACCGAGACGACGTCCAATGTAAGGTGGGTAGATAAAATCAAGCGTTTTTCAGGAGGTACATGGATGAGGTTAGCAGCAGACCGAGATATGTGGAAAGAAAAGGGGGAGGCTTTCATCTAGCAGTGGATAGAAAACGGCTGAATATGATATATATATATATACTTCATGGCTGCAAGCATTATACCAAAATCATAGAAATCTGAGATGGTGAGGTAGAAAAGGTGTGTTGATTTTACGTAGGTTTATCTTTCCTTAGCCTTTGTTGATTCCTCTATTTACTGGAAGGCACCAGTACTGGTTTTGGTCCGCTCCGAAACATTTCCGCTACCCTCCATTTTTAGTCGGACGATTATAGCAAGTATTTGAGAGAAGTTTGATACATCCTGAAGTTAAAAAAAAATAGTTATTCAGGTAGAGAAATTCAGAGAGCGATTTATAGTGTAGGAGAACAGGTGTGTCTTCTGATGGATTCGTTTTCTGAATGAAGTGTTCAAACCATTACTGGAATAAATTTGTCCGAACCCAACCAGAGGGGTGACAAGCAAATAGGGACACCCCCCGTGGTACACCTCGCGTTAGTTGGTTGCTCATATTCTTCCGTGGAAATATTATCATTGGTGGGATAAACATGCCTGCTGCAGACGATTGTTAGTAGAGATCCTATTTCACTCGCAGTCAGGGAACAATTTGTTTCTTGCCCTTCAAGCCAATGATCTGTGGAATTTTGGTCTGAACAACAGACAGCCCTGTTTCATCTACAGTAAACACTCTTTCTGCTGAAAATTTGTATTTCAAAAATAGACTATCAAGTTTGCCCAAGAACTTGTATACTTGCTCCTTGCAGAACCCAGAAGCCCTGGCTTGTGAAATGCCAGCAGGCCTACGTATTGCTAAAATGTCCCCATGTTTCTGCATATATCTCTTCAACCAGTCCCTACCCGCAAGTCCAACAGTAAATGTATGAGAAACATTGTTTTTACAGCAAGCTGATAGACCATCTACCGAAAACCTTTTCTGGTTAAACCATAGAACAAAGATTCCATGTGAAGCAATAGTCGACGAATTATTTTTCATAGCAGCTGATAAAATTGTTTTGCCACCTAAAGTTGTCTCAGCAGCTAAATTTTCGTCAGTCACATCACGCGTTGCTAAGCGGAGTCCTGGGAACATTGAAATAGCGCGATGCTTTCAGGTAGCCCATGGTTTTATCTCGTACTGCCTTAATAGCCTTAGCCATTTGTGCTGAATCCCATTTCTTCCGTTGACGTTCATGTGCTAGGAGTGGTTTACTCTGCCTTGGCATTATGATGTATTTTCTGAAAATAAAAATCAGTAGAGGATCATGTACTTACTACGCTTAATCTTACAACAACTACAATGCATACAAATAAATTCTGGTTGTTTTTAGGGTTATCCTAATTTTTAACTCTGTATTTATTTTCCTTGTATCAGTTAGGTTTCTGTTTTATGTTTACTCCACAAAAACAAATATGAAACAGATTAACATTTAAGTTTAGCTTGACTCTGGTTACGACGCTCACAATCTTTTACTTATTTATTAAAATCGCGAAACGATCTCTTATCCATAGTTTGCAGCACTGCGGCGTGTGCTTTACGTAAGATGTTTATCATCAATAAAAGATGTCAAATATCCAATAACACTACGTAGTACCATTTGACAAATTAGAACGTTAATACCTGGTTGGGAACGCTGACAAATCAGTAACATCGTGTTTTCCCTTCCGATATCCACCATGTTACTAGAAACAATTCCCATACAAAAAATTCATTCAGTGCGTTGTTTCTAATTAATTGAAAATTATTCATTTCTTTCCATTATTAGGAGTTATCTTCAGGCTTGAAGTTGGAAACGTTGTGCCCCCAGAACGAAGCAGAATATCAATCATGTTCATATGAACTATTTTACGTGTTTTGGTATCAGGAATCACCTTCTGAAAGAAACGGCATTTTTTTCTGAATCGCCCAAGAAACATCCTTTATTTAGATTCTGTGAATCTTAAGGTTTCCACTCCTAGTCCCGCTCCCTGTTGCCAATTACACCTTAAATTTTGGTATTTTCCACATCTCACTATGTTCTATCATATGTATTATGTTTGATTCATATTTCAGCAACAATTTATTACGACCTCTCTTGTGAGAAAAACTCTGAATATCTGTCATGATAGCCGTGCTAAAGGGAACTTGAATTCACGCCTGCTCTCCCATTCTATAATCAATCACATTTAATTAAACACAATTTTATTTATGGCCTTTAGTCACACTCGAAATGGTTCGAAGCAGACCGGAACGACGTTCCACTTAGTCAATATCTGGAAATTTCCTGTTCCGTCTCGTCACTAAAGTAATCATAGACAAAACAGGACAACAGCATGTTAATAAAAGTAAGGTATTCCGCTTCGTGAAAAAATCAATTTCGAACCCTGCTTTTGGATCTGTGGCTCAGGCATAATAGGGTCTAAGTGTTATGAAAATGTGGCTGTGGCAACAAGTATTAAGGAAAGATGAACAAGACGAATCTCCCAGAATATGCACATATCGTGTTTGAATGACGGTAATTACCACCGTGGACTAGTGGCTATCATCGCCAAGTTAAATAAAGTACCAATGACCGTAGCTCAGTCAGTAGAGTGTTGCATTCACATTCGGGAGATCCTGAGCTCGATACCAGCGGCCAATCATGCTGACTGAAGAAAAAGAATCAGTATAGAAAACTCTTCGGGGTAAAGACAAGAGTGACGCAAGAATTTTACGCACAGAAGAAGTGATATCCATTTTGTGAGTTACTTTGTTATAACCGAAGTGTTTCCCTTGTAATGAAATGAGGAGATCTAGTATCCTTCCGCCATAGTGACACAAAAAAGTAACTCGCAAAATGGATATCACTCCTTTTGTGAGTAGAATTCTTGCGTCACTCTCGTCTTTACTCCGAAGGGGATTTTATAGCGGTATGACTTATTTTGTAAGATTTCCTATTAAACAAAAACTGCATAGTCTTCATACGAAAGGCCGAGTTTTGGCCGTATCTCGAAAACGGTAACTCTTATCAACAAAATAAGCTTCGATTTACTCCAACTTGTTGGGACCTGCAATTGACCTCCAAACCCCCCGATATCAATCACTTTGGGCTAAAGCAAGAAGAGAGACAGAATGACGGAGACCCTTTTCTATGGTTTGTGAAATTCCTCTGATTGGGTTAAAAAGGTCATAGCTTTTGAATTCCTTCACCGATTTTGACGTGTCATACACCTTTTGAAAGGTATTGAAGCGTAGATTACTATTCAGCAAGCTTCGGCCGCATATATGTCTATGATAAGTGCTATCACCAGAAATGTGAAATTCTGAAGTCTTTAAAACCTCCCTAGGGGGTTCCAGGTAGGTCCTACCGATCCATTTTTTTGTGCGTGTATTAATATAGCAAAGGGCTCTCAAATGCAACTGCAAGCATCAAAATCGGGCTTATAGGTTGCTAGATCCGAAGTTAACTGTATATATGTGATTGCCGCTGACAGACTCGTTGTTTAGCATCACTCGAAGAACTACCGTTCTTTGTGTAAAGCAACAAATTAATAATAAATTCGCCCCACATGATCAATCATTTTGCTAACATAAAACACACAAATACAACTAATCAGATATAAATTATGCAAATCATCAAAGTGCTCTCAATGAAATTTACTTTCATTGTATTGACCCTGAAACAGTTACCAGGTGTGCCGGTTATTAATTCTTAGTTTTTTAAGAGATGGCGCTGGAAACAAAGATTCGTTCACAGTCTCATCTCTTACGTCATTTGTGGCTATGACAGTACCTTTCAAAACACCATTGATATTAAAACGATTTGGAGTTCACGTCACATTTTTTCATGTGGCAAACATGTCAAGTTTCGAGCCAAATAACGAGCATTTGCGCACGTACTGACTTTCTTGTTCAACCACAAGAGAAAACGCGAGTGAAAGCCGTAGTACACTTTTGGAAACTTACGGTGACAATGTCCCAATGCAAGACGCTTGTGTGCGTTGGTTTAGACGAATCAAAAGTGTTTATTTCGACTTGAAAGACAAGGAACACCCAGTTCAACCACAAAAATTGAAGATGCCGAATTGCAAGCATTGTTGGACGAAGACGATACCCAAACTCAATTTCAAATGTCAGAAAGGTTGATTGTTGGTCGCTGAACCATTTGCGATTGTCTGCATGCCATGGGAAAGATTCAGAAGACTGGAGAATGGGTACCACATCAGCTGAATGACAGAGAAATGGAAAAGCGAAAAACGGTGTGCGAAGGTTTGCTTTCTTGGCATTAAAGAAATACTTTTTTTTATCAGATCGTTACTGGAGACGAAAAATGGATATATTTCGATACTCCAAAACGACCCAAAAGGAGAACCATCAACCTCAACCGTAGGACCAAATCGCTTTGTAAAGAATACAATGCTGTACATTTGATGGGATCAGAAGGGTATCGTATTTCATGAGCTTCTGAAACGAGGTGAAACAGTTAATACCGTTCGCTACCGTCAACAAATGATCAATTTGAACCATGCATTTATCGAAACGTAACCGGAATGGGCTACAAGACACGGCAAAGCTATTTTGCAGCACGACAACGCCCCATCACAAACAGAGAAAGCGGTCATATACACCATTCCTGCACTTGGCTGGGAACCCTTGCCCCACCAGCCGTACTTACCAGACTTGGCCTCTTCCGATTACTAATTGTTTTCATCGACTTTTCACGCACGGTCTATGCAACAGTTCAACAATTACGGAGATGTCGTGAAGTGACTTCATGACTGGATAACCTAAAAAAATGTACAGTTTTTCTGGGAGGGCATCCACAAATTGCCAGGGAGATGCAGAAAATGTGTGACTAGCGATAGCCTATACTTTGAATAAACTACTTTGTACCTTCCTCCCACATTAAACGTGTTTTCTCTAAGAAAAAATAAGAATTATTAACCGGCACATCTGGTATTAAAAGCTATATAAAGGGTAAAATTATCTTCTGTAGGTACCGATCAAATTTCTATTCTTTTTACTAAAAAGATACTACCATATATCATTAATCCAATAACTAATATGTTTAATGTCAGCTTCATGTCTGGCACCTTTCCAACTGATTGAAAAATAGCACAAGTATTAGCGTTCCCCAGAACACAAAAAATATTAATTGTGGATGATTTCCGATCAACATCCTTCCTGCCCTCTCATAGGCGCTTGAATACATTGTTAGCGACCAAATTCGGATACATCTAAGAGAGTACAATTTAATGGATACGCTCCAATCAGGATTTCGCACATATCACAGTACAGCTACTGCTCTGGCATCCATCACGGATGATATAAGGCTGCCACTAGATAAAATAATTCTAAGTTTGCCGGAAAAGTAATTCCTCGCTGTGCCACCTAACTCATGGAAACCTCAAGGAATTGTTCTTGGGTCTTTTTTTTTATTTTGTACGTATATAATTAACATCCCTTCTGTCCTCTCACACTGTGAATATCATTTGTACCCTGACGTTTCCAAATATACATATCGTGTCGCCCACAACACCTAGAAACCACTATTTCCAAATTAAAAGCAGATCTTAAAAATCAGTGAGTGGTCATCTAAAACGAATTAGTAATTAACTATATAAATGAAAATGTATATGTATATCGTCCTGACGTAAGCTATTCGCATGTTTCTATTAAAAGCAGGAAAGAAAATAAGGTTTCGGGGAAGTATTTATAGGTAGCTGGGAATTTCAAACTTGAATTTCCATTCTACTATAAATTCCGAAATTGGTACCCTCTTGCTTTACCAATACAAACGATGCCATGAGAAGGAGAAAAGGATAACTTTTCAGAAGAAAACGTTTAAGAAAACAGTCTAATAAACGTCTTGCAATAGTACATAATAAATAAATATAATGTGCTCTTCTTCATGATTCATCTAAATTTCTTCCATATATGTAATAATGAGACACACACACATACACACACACACACACACACATATATATATATATATATATATATATATATATATATATTTACTTTGCGAACATTTGACGTCCATACATTGTCGTTCTAGCATTACATTTGGCGTGCACGAACATTTGGCATCCGTATATCGGACGTCAAATTGTCGCCCCATAGAAAAAGTAAATGTGTATATATTTTTTTGTTTCTGACGCATAAATTCGAATGCTCTGTGATAATGGAGGAGACTGTTTAAAGATAATTTTCACTATAAAATTAAAGCTTCTAGAATAAAATAAAAAAAATAGACTGGATGCCAAATTGATATATTTTTTTAAAAAAATATACATTTCGTAGTTCGAACTTCTGCCACTAGGAGGACTACTGTCGGTTTTGTATACTTTCTAAGAATATACACCGTACATTTTACGAACATTTGACGTCCACAGGTTTGGCAACATCGCAGTAGAACTGAAGCGAATATATTCCGTACAAATACCTAACAATCTGGCATCCTTCCGTAACCATTGGTTACTTAGAGGTTCAATAGGGAGGGAGATACTGTATTTAAACAATGATTACAAAGATGTTGGAAGTCATTGTCTTACATTGTCAAAGCATGGCATAAACAAGATCTTAGAAAAAAAAATCCTGTATTACTAATTCATTAGTTATGAGTTATTTTTTACGAAAGTATAGCTTAACAGTAACACCAATGCTTAATTTACACCGATAAACACCAATGGAGGGAAGGCGCTCCGAACAACATACTTCTGATCATTTTAATTAGCCTTATAACAAAACAATCAGGCAAAATACGTATAATTGTATATCTTAGAAAAATATAGGGCACAAAAATGCATTTTAAGTTATCTTTCAGAGGCGTAGCCTAAGACTATTTCCCCCCCCCCCCGTTCAGCGGAAAATGCTTTATTTTTTGTGCCATTATTTGAACAATTTAACAAAGAAAAGGTTTCGATTAGTTACCGAAATGTCCTAATTTATTTAGTGGCGAACTCAGAGAGGAAGCATGGTAACCGCGCGCTCTCTCCAGGAAAAATGCGTTATATTTCAATAATTTTAGTAACGAAAAAAACGATTTTTTCATAACCAACCTAATTTTTCTATAAATATCAATTTTAGGGGAATAACGGTGTCAAGTTTCATGGCAAAAATAAGCAATACAAAGATAAATACGATTCATTTTTGGCAAACACAGTAGGAAAATATCACTGGTCTATTCTACCTGCGTCCCCTGCTCATGAAAATCCTGGATCTGCCACTGTTCTCTTTCTAAAATAACGTTTGACAAAAATATTACTATAATTTACATTACATGAATGTAGAATTTATACTAGGATATGTCTCGCTAAATCCACTAAATTTGTACTCATTTGCAATTGAATTAATACACATAATTTTCACTTCCGGAAATTGAATCGTCTAATATATGCTACTATCTTAACAAACTTCTTGTATAATAGCACAGGAACATTTACTACAGCTCTTTTGCAATCTACTGGAAACCTGTACAAATACCAATAAAATAAAGTGCATGTTTAAGGAAAAAACCAACGTTTATACTAAGGGATTCATGGGGCATGCAATAAAAGCTATATTTGTTACCCTTCTATATGCGGATAGAAGTTATTATAGGATTATGTCCGGAAAGGATAAACAGTATTGTAAATGCCACCAAGTTTCATAACTCAGAAAATTACAGAAAATATTAACAAATAACCATGCCCCCCCCACACACACACACACCTTCCTATGGGACTAATATTGAAAAATAAAATCAGCCAATATATTTGAACGAAGGTTCCAACTCGCTTACTTTAGTTAACTTCTTGTAGATAAGTTCCAAACACCCAGCCACTGTGGTCGAATAGTTACATCGTAACTTCGGTAAACGCTGTGGACTGGTCCTACAGGTTTGGTAAAGTGCGCTCCGAACTACTTTGTGCAATGGACACCGGCAGTAATTGAACTCGTAACCACGCGTACAGAAAGCGAGCGAGCTAACCTCTCGACGGCAAGTGATCGATTTCTTTTTAATTTTCATTGACTAAATTAATATTAAAGATGTCTAAAACTGTAGACCGTCTATCCTAGGTTTAGTTAGGAAAAGTCAAAATTCAATACAGGAGTGGATTACAAGAATCCCCTTTCGACGCATAATTGGCAAGTAGGCAATTTTGTAAACGGAAATTCCATCCCCTAAATTAAAAAGAAATAAATAGAAACTCCACTTTCTTTTTATCAATATATATATAGATTTTTGCAACCCAGCTTTAAAAAAAACGTCTACAGCGATAAATATTATTAAAATGCTGTAACTTATATACTAAGCTCCTTCATTGACTACTGTCAGCAGGATTCTTCTGGTCAATGAATTAATAATGCCTGAGAGCAAATCAGGCATACGCAGTACAAGAAAAGATTTGTCAGCTTGTAAAGAAGGGTTGGAGAGATAAAGGGGATAAGTACATTTTCGGTATTTTTTAATGCCATATGAAACACTGTAACATAAGCTTTGCAACACAATTATCAGATGGGAAATAACGAACTTCAGTCCATGTGAAAAATTGATAGAAAATGAAATGAGGCAAGCGGAATAAAGAAGATAAGTCTAACTTAAAAATGCTCTCCTGCAAATTATAAAAAATGGACTAATCCCCTTTATTTCTCCAACCTTTCAGGTATTTCGTTAAGAATGTCAGAGAGCTCCTTTAAAAACCTTCAGTGGAACCACATTACATACACATCAGAACAGAATGCTAATTTGGACACTTTTAGAAGCGTCTCCCCTCCCGAAATTCTTTAAACCACTAGAATGCAACGCATGTGAACAAAAAGAGTAAGTCATTTTGGAACTAGCAAAAGAATTTAAAATACTTTTGAATGTTATATTTTTATAAACTTTAAATTATATCCTACATTTTTATATTATAGTCTAGCCTGTATGTTACATAAAGGAGCAAATGGCTAATACTTTTGTGATATTAATGAGTCTAAGTCAAATCAAAGCTCATTAGCAGTAAATACAAATTTAATTAAGATATTTATCGCTTATTTGGATATATAATGTCTGCCCCGAGAATCGGTCACTGGTCTTGGCCTACATACCATACCGACATTCATCTGCTGACACTGAGGAAAGGTCTTCAATTCCCGTCCGTACGACCGCCAGCACGAAACGAACTTACAAGCCTCCCTTCCCTAGTGTCTATCGCGTACTTCGGAACGGCACTGGCCACCCTAGGAAATTCGAATTCTGCAGTTGCCTACTGAGTGAGGTTCTTCCTAAAGGAATGCAATGTTACTGATTGGCCCCGGGGAAACACACGAGTTCGAAACCTACTGCTGGCTATCCTGACAGGATTTTCTGAAGTTTCTTTAATTTCACCGAGCGAATGCTGGGATGATTCCGCAGCTAAAGCTTGCTTTCTATCACATCTCTATCTCTCGAACTGTGGTCACCAGAGGACGTTGTCCATCAAACGCAATAAACTTAGATCAAAATTGTCAGTTCAACAAAGAAGATAAAGTTAACAAAGATAAATTTATAAAGGCGTTTGGGTTGCCGCCAGCGCGCCACAGAACTGCAAATACAAACTTTTATTATATATGGAGTAACTAAAGGCAATATTGAAGTGCATAATTTTAGTTTGATAAATAGTCAATAAAATACACAAGCTGTATCCTTGTTTGTATATTTATTGGTTATCTGAGTATGCAGACGTGTTTCCGAAAACTTCTCTTTCCACTAGTTCACCTTTCTATGATCACCTGATCCCTTGTTGAAAGAAGACACGATGTGTAGTTGATAAAAACTTTGGTAAATTTTATTTTTATATGGGCCAGTCTAGTAACTTTGGACATCGTCCCGTCACGATTCGCCTTTAGCTGTTAAAATCCACTCCCATGCCCCTCCCGGTACTCGAACACGGGACCTTCGAGGTGTGTAGTTGAAGAGACGAAAACGTCGTCAGTTTTCGCATGAGCTTTTGATAAGTACTCTCCTGTTCTCTTTGATTCTTACACACGAATGTCCAATATATGTTGTCACATATGACCTTACCTTATTGCAAATGATAAACAAAAACAATACAGCAATTCCGGTGAATACCACCTCTCATGCTTGTTAGCAATATTCCCAAATGGAGATTCTGCTGGAGATTGAAAGGTGTCTAGAAACCTGTAGATGGGATAGATCTTTAAAATTCCAGTTCAGAGAAGGACAATTTTCAAACTCCCGAGATATGGATCCGAAGCCCAGATAAATACAATGCAAATCATGAGGATCGCCAGGGATTATTACGAACTCCCGACGGTAACTTCTCATCCCAAAAGAGCGTGGCTGTGATTTTGTCGGTGCCAAAAGTTAAAAGAGCAAACATTTATTGGAAATCATTTAACATGAAACTAATTGTACAGACCTGAATATTCATTGTAGAATTTGAAGAATCTTCAGGAAAAAAAACAAATAGGTCAACGTTCAAAAGAAAAAAAACGACAAGCCCTTGTCAGAATGCACGTACGCAGGCACTCCGTGGAGGGTTTGGAGTCAGGCAATTAGTATACTATAAGCGTTGGCCGGTGAAGACGCGGATTGAGGCAGTGGAAGCCTTTATGCAAACAGACTCCGCTACGGAGGTTCAGAAGATTTTCTTTTAGCTCAACCTGCAGGACTGGGTAGCCATTTTGGCAACTTCCGGAGTACACTTGGAAACACTTCCGGTACGGCACAGAACTTTTGCGTAAACATAACTTTTGAGTAAACAGTACTTTTGCGTATGCCTACCGCTAACAGGGACTGTACCCCCCCAGCGGCTAACGCCGCCCAGCTTGCTTCCGACGCACCCTCCCCCCCTCGCTATCGCTCGGTGTGCATCATGCTCTGGTGGGTTTATATAATTCTAGTTTTTAGTGGCCTCTTTTAAAATTATAAATTACAACTTTTATTAAATTTCCTTTTGTATATTTACATAAAAAATAAAAAACCTTTAATTTAAAAAAAATAAATATGGAGAAAGTTGACACTAGGGCTTGAACCCGGGACCGTTGGATCAACTTTCTAACGTCTTGACCACAAGACCAAACTACACTTGTCGGATTAAGCGCTTCTCGCTGTTACTTATCTTCAAGATAAGCGAGAGTGGGCTATTCCTACCGGAAGTGTTTCCAAGTGAGTTGCAATATGGCTGCCCAGCCCTGCGGGAAGAACACATAAAAAATCTTGCCGGAGGCTCAGCCATTCTGCTCCCTAGATTTGAAAGTTCCTGACTTTTTCCGGGATTACCTCAACGAATGTGTCCTTGCGCATCGTTTGAAGACGATTGACGAATAGAAGACTGGTATCAGGCCTGAGATAGCTCTGTTCAACAGGACATGTTGAGATTCGTAATTGAAACCTTCCCGTATAGTCTGGAACATTGCATCCAAGCAGAAGGAGAGCATTTTAAGAACGTAATTTCCAAGATGTATATATTATCCACATATAAAATGCCTGAGTTTATACTTTTAGTTCATAAGTATATAATATTACAACAAACGCTTTCTGGTTTTGAGTTTGAGTTTACTTTTAAAGCCTTTAGGCAACTTTGGCTCGGGTCGTATGGATGATGATGGGATGGATTGGTGAAATGAAGAAAGTGGGAGGAAACGAGAAAACCCATGCACACAGTGTTTGTCCATCACACAGAACCACATAACATGAAACGCTTTACGTTTTCCCGTTGTCATTTGAAGATATATAATATTCGCCACCCTATATAACGTTGATGCAGGACCATATAACTCGACAGAGATGATCGTTAGCCCAAAGAATGTATGAATCAAAAGGATGTGAAAAATCAATGACATTAGAAAAAACAAGTTTTTGGTGATTGTCCTGGATTCAAAGACAGAAGTTCACGAATGGAAGATTCGTGGACTTACGAATTGTGACTCAGAGAAGATTATGACAGTACTGGACTGTGGCAGGAGTGTGAGGATGGTTGTCCACTGTTGGACGATTAATAGGTTTTATCGATATAACATTATCACGATCGATAATATCGTTTTATCGATATACACAGGAATACGAAAGCAGCAAACAATATTTCCTAACTTTGCCATTTTCTATACTTTTCCGTAAACTTTAGTAAAGCTTATTTTTTATGGGTCATTTTAGTAACTTTGACTGAGACCCATCACAATTACATGAGTGCAATGCTTGTAAATATGCACACACATCCATGCCTCAGGTGGGATTCGAAACCGCGACTTTGGATACGCTGGCATAGTGCCTCAGACAACACAGCAACCTAAGTCGGCTTTTACTTTTTTCGTATGAAATCACTTGACTATTTTACATCGTTTTATTTCTAACCTATTCTAGGTCAGATGAAAGTATGCAGTTAACGTCTTTTCAAAGTTAATATATATTATCCAAACAGAAGGAAAATCGAAAGTTTACAAAACCTAGTGGCCAGGCATTGGTTGATCCCAGCATTCTGCCAGTGAAATTGAGAAAAGCCTTGAAAACCTTAGTCAGATAACCGGAAGCACGACTAGAACTGCATGTCTCCCACGTATCGATTAGAAGTCAGCAATATTACCGATTGAATTGCAGTGCTATCTGGCAGGTCGTTTTCGTCTGTTAGCTTTCTAAATTTCAAGAATTCATGCTAGCGCCCTAATCCGAATAGTCCTCATAAGAATATACTTCTTTATTGACAATAAACACTATCGTTGATAAACTTATTCTGCATCCAAGAGAACGCCATTAAGGAATACTATTAGAATTCTGCTTTTCTTTCTTTCTTTCTTTCTTTTTTTTTGTCTGCTTGTTTTGCTCCCAACATTTCTGAGAACTGTATAATGAATGCCTTTTATGAGTTAAATTACTGAAAATTCCCAGGTAGCTATGGTTGTCTAGCTTTTCTCAGGAATGTTTCGGAAAATCTTTAACAATGTATGTTCATTTATTCTTATAAATCTGGTAGAAAATGTCGACTTTTTTATTATTATTATCATTAATGTAACAGTAATTAGTGTCAATTTAAATATAATTTAGAAAGAGCAGAACGTAAATGTTGCGGATACTGATTCGCAGTTTATAGTATAACGTAATTCGGTTTCCATAATTGAAATAATTTCATGTTCACACTTACTGGTATTCTATATATCCTAAACTCAAGCTTTATATTACTTTAAAATCATAATGTTTTTCACTCTATTTCAGAATATCATTTCTAATTTAAACTCCAAATTTATAACAACAAACTATGTTAATATCATAATAATATTCTTGTTCATGTACTGATGTCGGAAAACCTGCGTACCCATTTCAAACAAGTAAAAGGACGGCAACTCTTTAAGGTCTATCTCTTTTGAGACTCTTGATATCTCGAGACCAGACCGAGACTAACGTGTTGAGACTCGAGACCGAGACGAGACTGAGGTTTACAATCGAAACCGAGACCAAGACCGGAATTTTCAGATCGAGACAAGACTAAGACTATCCTAGAAAATTCGAGACGAGAACGAGACTGATGTCAGTCTCGTCTCGTCTCGATACCATCCCTACTGATATCTTCCTGTCTCGTCTCGTCAATATGGATAAAATACGACAATAGCGTATTAACAAAATGTAAAGCGTTCTATTTCATGACAATTTCCATTTCGAGCCCTGGAGAAAGGTAAGTCCATTTTGATTCCGGTCATTTAGGTTTGCTTCTCCTTTTTTTTTTTAATGGCAATGTCGTTTCTCTCTTCAGCAGCTGAACAGTGGGCCGGAAATGGTTGTTTATGGCTAAAGCGGTTCGTTCTTTAGATGAGAATTAAAAAAAAAGAGCTTCGAAGAAAAGTGAGCTGAGAAACGTCTTGTTGAACTTCGATCTGTTTTTTTTCTAACTGATCAGTAGTAGCACATAGATAACTCTGTAATATTCGTTTGTGTGTGTGTGAATATGTGACTGGGTCAAACTGTCTGTTTTAACGTATGTGCAAGTACCAACCAGACCCTTGATTACAGCTATTTAATCAAGACTAACCTGCCTTTAATATGTCATTCCTTTACTATGTCATTTTGTAAGCGTTCATGTTTTATGCTTTTATGTAATCTTCTTGTTTTTATGTATACAGTTTATATATGTACGTATCTGTTCAGCATCAGCTGAATCTCGCCCACGTTAATAAAAAATGTTTGAAAACGTGCCTTGATGCCTCGACTTTCCTGGCTACAAGCCTGCCACAATTAGTAATCATTCAAGTAAAATGCTTCCTCTTTTAAACATTAACATCGCCACAGTTTGATTTTAGGTCAAACCAAAAATTACCTTAAATTTTACACATGTCTTTGCATTTGTGAACGAAGTGTCCTTCTCACGTAATGCAGCAACTTTTTCTGTTGCAGCCCACATACAGAAAGGACACCTGATAGCTAAAACGTCAAAATCCGTTGTATCAACACTCACAGTTATAAGTAAAGACCGGAAGTTATGGCAAAATGCCATAAATGCCATTTTTTTGCCTTTAAAAAAATATTTCATAAATACTATTTCTTAAATTAATTGCCATATTTGCCATTTCCTGACTGCTGCTTCTTTTTAATTTTTCTTTGCAACGAAAACATATCGTGTTGCTAACTGATAGAGCGAAACGCATTGTGAATCAATAAGATAAGGAATTTAAGGTTTTCTAGCTGGCCCGCCCGAGGGTCTGAATCACTATATTATTGACCAACCAATTGCCACAAATTCCTAAAAAATATCAGGTAGTAAATAACAGCTGATTTCTTGAGTTAAGGGAATTCACTCTTGTTTGTCTCTTGGTGCTGGGGTGTGAGTTACTGTGCCTCTTTCATTATGCCAAAGGCTGGACTTTCGCTGAAAAGCAAAATTGCTACCTTTGTAAAAGAATTTGGAGCGGTCTTGTTAGTGAAAACCGCGACTTGCAGAAAATTAGAAACATTTCTAAAGTTTTGGAGGGTGAGAGCACGGTTGATGTAGGTTTGGATCCCATTATTGTCGCGTGCTTTAAATATGGTCCTCTCACATTGGTAGATGTTGAAAGGTCGTTTTCGCGTCTCAAATGAATTTTACAGAGAGGAAAATTATCTACTGGAAAATTAAAACAAAAAACCTTGTTATATCATGCAACAAGAAGTGTGCTGTGTAGCAGGACTGCTTTCCCGAGAGCCACGGTAGGTTTAACCAAGGAAGCTGGGTTTAACACTGCTCATTTGTTAGGCTTTGTTTTTCATAGACGCATACATAAGCTTATTTCTGTTGAGCTTTTCTTGTGCTACAAAAACTGCTAATATTTATGTGCAGTATACTTTCTTAAATATTTTGATGTGTCCTCTTTATTGATAATTCAAAGATCATAAATTTAATTAGTGATACATAACGATTCCATTAGTAATCATTATTTTGTTATTAATTTTATTAATCTGCGCAAAATTAAGCATTTTTGTTATTCAAGGATTAACAAAAATGCTTTGTGTTTCTAAGATGAAGTCTTAAAACGAATATGTTCATTCTTTTCACATTAAATGCCATTTTTTAAATTTATTTTGCCATTTTTGGTGTTTTATTTTGCCATAACTTCCGGTCTTTAGTTATAAGTAACGGTACTATGAGTACCGAGCAGTGGTCTCATTTAGGGGCGCAGGGGAACAATTACCTCCCTGAGTTTGAGAATACTTTGTATAAATGTCCTAAAACTTAAGAAAGAACTTATTTTTAAAAAAAAGTTAAACCGACATAAAAACAAACTGAAAAGTAAAGAAAACTTTATTATTTATTTCAATTTCGATTTTTGTATAAGTTCGGAACTAAATTTAAAACTAAAACAACTTGTAATGCGCTGCTGAGTAACGTGAGTAAGTGATTTTTAATTGTATGTTATAGTAATTAATTTTGCGCCTACCCTATACAAAAAAAAAAAAAATAGGAAGTGTTTTTTATTTTTACTTATAGTGTGTTTTTATATCAGGCGTTTATTTCCGTTTTCTGTTTATATATCTTCTTTTTTTTTTCATATTAGTACCACTCAAGAACAATTAGGTATGCATTACGTCTGCGTGGAATTACAATTGGATCGAAGAGAAACCCTGCGCGGCGCCTGTCTAACATTAACTGGACTTATCATAACAATGTTTCTCAAAGGTGTTAACTGGCACACTAGTATGCCGCGAAATTATTAGCCTGCCCAGTGCCGCGCTGCGAGGTAAAATAAAGAAAAAGTGAAATAAAAATTGAATATTCCTAAAAACTTTAATTATTTATTGATACAAGAGAAATAGTACATCGATAATTCATAAAATTATTGAGTCTGTTCTGTTGAGAATATTTAGTTCTTTTTTCTTTTGTTTTTTACTTGTTTTAGGTTTGTCTCGGTGCCTTGTTAATTTTCTACGCACTTGTTACGTTTGAATGCATGTAGTAAGCAGCAGCGTAAAACAACAGTGTGCTTTTTTCAGATTTTTTTTTTTAGAATTATTATAAGATGAGCGTTAGGAGGCTTCTTTTTGTGTTTTCTTTCTAGGGCATTTCTAAGTTCAAATTCTTCTTCTACTTCCTCTTCTTTCTCTCCGTCTTTTACCACCTACGTGGGGTCGACGTTTCTTATGAGTCTTCTCCACAAAGCCCTGTCCTGAACTTCTTTCCATGACAATCCTTTCTCCCCGAGATCATTCTTAACCCTATCCATTCATTTCCTCCTTGGCCTCCCTTTACCTCTTTTACCCTCCACTTCCATTGCCACCACTCTTCTGACTACATAGTCATTTGTTCTCCTTATTACATGTCCATGCCACTGCAGTTTTCTCTCTTGTATGTTCTTAGATATCTCTACAGGTTGTAACTCTTACTCTCACATTTCTAACTCTGTCTCTTCTTGTTATCTCACACGCCCAGCGTAGCATTCTCATTTCGGTGACATCTAATATCTTTTCTTGTGCTTTCTTTATTGATCCTGTTTCTGCTCCGTACATCATCGCTGGTCTAACCACCGTTTTGTAAATCATCCCTTTATTCTTCACCCTGATTCTGCGGTTGCAGAGAATGCCACATACTTTCTTCCAATTTCGCCGTCCTCTTACATTATGTGTGTTGTTTCAGAGTCTAAATCACCATTCCCAGTAACTGTTGAGCCTAATTATTTAAAACTTTTCACTTTATTCAATCGTTCCTCTTGCAACATCACATCTTCATTTCCTTTTCCGTTAAACTCAAGATACTCAGCTTTCTTCCTAGTTCATATCAATTTCACTGAAAGTTCATACACAGCATTATGCACCGAAAACATGGCAAAACTTTAACATATTGTGAACTATTTTCGGGATATATTGTGCACTTTAAGTGTAGTTTGGTTTTCAGTGTAGTTTCATCAACTACTAAAAAACTTATTTCCTGTCAAACGTCGCAAACTTCGCCCGGATGGTATCTTAAGTAAGGACCTGGTCGCTACATTTCCATTCCTCACTCTCACTCTATCTCGATCTGAACCAGGATGCCTAAAGATCTTAAATAAATTTAAATCAGGTGTTAAAAGCTATCTTTTCTTTCTCATTTCTGAACCACGATAGAAAATTATTTTCATTTCTGGGGAGTGAATAAGATTGATACATTATGCGAAAAACAAACAGTACTGGAATGTGGGAACAGTTCGTGACGCCTTCTGTGGTCCTTAGTATTGTTATGATAATGATCCTATCAACAGAGGAGAAGGTGTTTATCGTGGAGCACTATCTCCAGTCATACGGAAAGGCGCGTCATAATAGATCGACCTTCATTATTGACCCATACTTGCGGGATTTGCACCGTTTTTGTCCTGCCAGAAACATTCCAGAGTTGCGGCACTGAATGCAGCAAGACGAAGCTATAGCCCACACCGCGAGGGGTTAACTTGCCCCTTTGCAACAATACTTTAAAGATCACTTAATTTCCCATCGAACGGCATTCCCGCATCCTTCCTACTCCCCGGATCTCACAGTCCACGATGCATACATAAAATGAAAGAATCCGTTTTCCGGTCGGATGACTCGCCTAGAAGTGTTCCCGAATTACGGGAGAAGATATAGGCCTTTTTCGTCTCGTTGCAACAAGCTGTTGTCATTTCAGTACGGTTTGTTTCGCCGCATACTGTACTTTTCACTAAATCATGGTTCTCTCTTCAAAGTAATAACTGTGATTTATCCATTACTTTCCAATAACTATTTGCTCCGCTAAATTTAGTACGTAATTCGTTCAAGGAGTTTTATCCGTAACAGTATTATATACATTATGCACTTTGTTGATTCTCATAATTCCG
>JAGDQP010018844.1:1012-35855 GCA_022664845.1 Lepisma saccharinum
TATTATTAGTACTACTACTAATAATAATGATAGATAATAAGTACTAACTAAAGATAGTTTGCAACACTGATGCTCAGCGTTCTGCAGAAGGTGCTGGGGACGAGACTACTACATTTTGAAGTTGTTGCTGAAAATCGCAATGCTAAGTTCACAGTACTAACAAAATGCACATACGTGATATTAACTTTCCCTATAACGATATTCCAGTACTGAAAGAAACGCGGAGGAAGTACTTTCAAGAAGACATGTTTGGTTAAGTTACAAATATTGCCGTTTTCTCCAGTTATTTTTAATTGGATTATTTTTTTAAAACCCTTGGAAATGAGGTTGAATGACAACAAGCCGAACCTTACCGAAAAATCTTGTAATCCAGTTACCATAAAAACAAAAGGAATGGAAGCAAAGGATTGTTCTAGTGATGAGTAGTATTGTATGGTAGTACGTGCACTCGCATTCTGCCTTGTATTCAAACCAAGGTGTGGTTCGTACAGTAGAATAATAGTAGATTATGTCCTTTAATCGAGAAACGTTCTAGATTAGGAGAAAAATCACAACTCCATAAGGAAATTAAAGAGCATTTTCTCTTATGCTCAATTCCGGCAGTCCTTGCTGAAGTGTGAAAATAGCCCCAAAACCTGAGCCAGAGTGACCGACAGCAGGCACAAGTGTTCGATTCTTGCGGACCTGAATTTTGCTACGTTAGCTACTAAATTGATGTTATCAAGTAGTGTTCTCTTTCACATTTTAATAATTGAACAAAGAAAAAAAGGAAAATATCTAATTTAAAGTACTTGTCGATTTCAAATTTGTTTATAATCAAAAGTAAGATTTAACAAAAATCTATCTCACGACAAATAGACAATTATGTATCATGTAATTGTCCCGTTATACAATTGACTCACTTCATCTGTTTCATGGAGGAGGAGAGGTAATTTTCTTTGTCCTTGAGCAACAATTTCTTCCTTCTCTCGCTGTCTGTCTCCTTCACGACTCTCTCATCTCAATTTTCATTTCTTTTGTCTTCATCTGAGACTTCTTCATCATTTCTTTCGACTAACAAAGTATGACAGTTTGTAATTAATTGGTTCATCTGCATTTCTCTTCTCTGGTTCTTTCTTTATTTTGTAGAGTTGATCTCATTTTCCTTTACCGTCACCCTTGAATTGTCGCTTAAGATGTAACGTTGATCTACATCGTATAAGAGGGACGACAAAATCCTTTATTAAAAAAATAAGTAGTTTGCATAGTAGGGGAAGAAAGGGTAATGTGACCACGGTGGGCAAAGTGGCCAAGAAGTTATTTCCTTCCCTCCCATGTGCTGCAATCTAGCGATACCCATCTAAATTACTTCAATACAACGCCTTTAGTGAACTAATAGCAGCTGAAAGGATTATAACGAGAGTTAACAAAGTTATTGAAATGTTAGTGTTTTCCGCTATCTTTGATATATAGTAACCATTGGATATTGTTAAAAATATTTATATAGAGAGAAAATTATTTTTTTTCAATTATAATTAACCATACTAGTTGGTACTTAACGTTAGTTTAAATGAGGTGCAATATTCTGTAACCCAACTGTTGTTGCAAATGGTATAATTTACAGTGGCTGCCGAATGGGTTAAGTGACCACGTGGGTGGTAGGATAAAGTAACCACTCATTTTACCTCACCAAATCAAAAGTACTAGTGGCATTACAATTAAATAATTAAGTATGTTACTATAAAAGCTTCAAATACACAACTTAACAGTACGAAAATTTATTAAAATTTATAAATATAATGGCAAAATATATTTACTATTACATTTTGGGTTATATATTATTATTAAAATAAGTCAGTTGTTTAATGTGTAGAAAAGACGAAATCACAAGATTCCCTGAGTTTAACCAAACAATGTAATCAAGATTAGTGTAAAGTAAATGCCACTTTCAGTGCTTATGGAGAGGGAGGAGATGAAAGTGCGGTACGGTATGTTTAGTCTTGCTTGTTGGAAGTGTTCTTTCCTTAATAGCAGGGTTACCATACGTCCGCATTTTGTACGGACAGTCCATATTTTAAAGGCTCCGTACCGTACTTTGCAAACATTAAAGAAATGTCCGTACTTTTCACTTAACCAGTTTTTGACGGTTAACTACGTATTTTAAACTCATGTATTTTCACAAATACGTATCACACCATTTATTAAGACTTTAGCGTAGCATACAAATACAAATTGTTCCTACAACATTTAAGTGTGGTATCGCCTAGTATTTGTTTACAGTGTTTGTTATTACCTAGCAATATTTTAGAAATACAATTATATTAAAAAGTGATCTCTAGAAGCCTATAGAAGAGATAAAAATGTTAAAAAGTAGTATTAAATGTGTATTCCATGTTGCTGTTGCAAGCAGTGCTCGAAGGAGGAGTGGACGCACGAGTCGGTACCTTTATTTTGTATTTGGCGTACCTCTAACTTGTTATTAATTGGAGCTCATTGTCTTTACTTTTAATAGTCAAACACCGTCACTAGGTGGAAACGTACCCTTACCTTTTCTAGTCCACTTATGCATCCGTTCCCTTACCTTTCCCAACTCACTTCGAGCGCTGGTCGCAAGTGATTTCTCGGAGTTACGTTCTTTTTAAGTAAATGGCGTTTAAACTAACTTGTCAATACTCAGTTCAAAAATATTAAGGTAACCCTATTAATAGTATATTTGTATAAAAGAGAAGGCTCCTAGCTTCCCTATATTTTATTATTTTTGAGGAAATCTTTAAGGTAGAGAATACATGGCCATTTTACCCGTTTAAGTAGAGTTGCAGAAAAACAATAATATAAAGACAGGCAATGATACCATTGTGAATCACCACGCCAATAGCATAGCACATGATCTTCAACTGTAAATATGAAACAAGCAGGGTCAGAAATGTCTCTAGTCTTGCGTCAAATTCTAGATGGCCAACCACAGTGAAGCAGTGTATTGTGTGATTCGTCCAAAAATATCGCATATCCTCGTTTGTTGTAAGAGCCTTATGTTAACCATCTTTTCTCTTACTCTTGTTGTTGTTTTTTCTGTATTTGAAAATCAGTAATGCAATGTTGGTATCTATGTAACAATCCCATAGAGTTGTAAATTCTCCGTTAGATCCAGGACTGGCGCTGCAAACGCGACGCCACTTGAAAGTTGGGCTGGAGTATGTTCGTTTGGCAAAACAACACGTATTATGAGAGCTGCTGCTTTGATATTTGGCAATGTTTGTTATAGTTGTATGTATTTGAGAAGAGAACGCCGGTCTCCTGTGCAGCTTAGAGCTGTACTGAGACTGAGAGATTTAAGAAAGGAAGTAATGTTTCGTTTCACAAATAAATGATCATATAATATTATTCCGTACAAAATATATCATTATGTAAGACGCTGTTTTGTTCAGTTTATGCCTGTGCTAGAAAGACAAAAAACAGCATCTTTGATTAGAATTATTAGGTGCAAAGGTATTTCATCGTGTTCGATCTATAGTTATAAAACTGCCCGTATAGCCAAAGGGAAGAGAAATATCCATACATAACGTATTGTTACATTCAGAAATATTGGATCATTTTCAGTTAGGTCTATTGGAAATAAAGTGATTATATTCGTGTAGAAAAAAATTATAATTATATCTGTATATTTAAAATTCAAATATCTCTAAGCCCATAATGTGCTGTTGAATTTTATTTATGGCCTTGATGCACCTAAGACTCAGGCCGGGATAGAGGATAGTTATTTGTTCACCACAAAATCAATATAGAATGAGTGGGGATCGAACCTACGATCCCTAGCACCAGAGGTGAGCGCTATACCATTTAGTCCCCGCGGCCCTATTTCAGTTTAAAATATTGTTTATATGCATGAATAGATTAAGATACATTCCTACCCTTCTTTCAGGACCTAACAGTGATATACCATTGATTGTCCCTCTTCCTTTTGACTATCGTAAATATACAGTAGACATATTGATACATTAGTCTGTTGGGTGGGAAGCATCATCCTCCCAGAAGAATAAAAGGGCGTCACAATAATAGTTACCGCTGCCAATACTAAAGAAAACATAAAATTTCACAACTTGATTCTCATTAGCATTGGATCACGGTGATTCACCATTTGACCTTATTTGGTAGAGCATAGACATTTCCAGGGAATCCAGTATGCAACTTAGTGAAACTTAAGGCTTCAGGATCTATAGGCTTCAGGAGAGGAGAATAACATGCAAAATATTTAACGAAAATTTAGCTAAGTTATGAGTAGACAACGCTGCCTTTCTTAACAGAATGTAAAAGTCTAGTATGGCGTGGACTGCTAAAATGTGCGGCCAGCGTCACTGCTATCACGCTAATTATTTAAAGAAAATGTAAGTTTCTTTTCTTCATTGTAGCAGATGGTAATGTACAACTTTTGACTCTTTGTTATTTATTTCTATTTGTAATTAGAAGAACAATTTGAAATATGTAAGATTTTTAAATTAAGTTCATAATATTATCCATGAAATATCTCGTCATTTTAGCCACAATGTAGTTGACAGTAGACCTCTTTGTACTGTGGACTCTCTGTAACATTGTAACGAAGTTTGGAAGTACAGCATTCGAGAGGAGCAGCGTCATCACAGGACTGCAATACCCGTAGGCACGAACAGTCCTATACCAAATAGATGAACAAACTAGATATATATATTCGTGCTGGGATGTCGAAGATAGACTATTTCAGATCAAAAAGAAGAGTCTTGAACCTAGGAAGACAAATATATTACCCAAAATGTGAAGGAATCCTATTCTTAATATATCTTGAACAAGAAATAGGATTTAACAGATACAGGAACTTCGCTGTAGAATGTCCTTGTATGTGATAGATTGTAAATACTAATAAAGATATAATTACCAACTTATACATAATTCCTTTATTAATGAACTGAATTCTGACCTTACTACACTAATAAAAAATGGTAGAGTAAGATATTTTATTCAAATTACCACAATTCATTTTACAAATGAATTTTTCTTCTAATTCAATAACAATATATCTTATTGTAAAGAAATTATTTTCTAAATATTAAGCAGTACACAAAAATTCGCCAAATATCAATTGAATGAAATTCGATACCTAGTGTTCAAGTTTTATTTCTATTTCTGGCATTCCATTCTTTGAATGTATTAAGAGCAATATTTATTTTCTTGTCGAAAATGCAAAAATTGTGAACATGTATTCAGCTATGATGGTTGATGTATGGAAATGTTTCAATATTGTTTGCAAGGAATAGTTTATTCACTTTGGTAATAAATGACTGGGTGAAACATGACTCACAATATAGGAACACCACAAAAGGCCAATTCTCAATAGAGTAGCTAAAATGTTATCTTGTCTTCGTATCGGCTAAGTATTTTGTAATAGGAAAGTTACTGTGCCGCAAAACAACGTTCGTATAAATGAATATAAAACAACCTCGCAACATTCGTATAATTGAACGAAAATACCCTCACACAGAGCAATTAATTTATTATATTGAATACTCCAAATCACCTTAAAGAACGTTAAAGGAAAACACGCTATTTAGTTTATAAAAAAATATATTTGTTTAAGATTCTGAACTTCGGTGCAAGTATCGAGAGAAATGTTGACAATTAATGGCGTATTCGTAATATCTGATGATTTAGCAGTAATTCTTTCAAGTTATATTTACTTTGAAATCATATTGTTGAGTTTACGTGTTTTAATCCGTTTTATTATTAATTCACTCCTGTCAATATTAATATAACAATCTCAAACTCTTGAAAATATGTTCCCTTAGATTGTCATCCAAATTGCATACACCCTATATGCATTCAGGATAAACAGTAATCGACGTGAAACAGCATAAGCGATATGCATTAATGCACAAGAATATAGCAAAACACCAATAGTTATTTTAAAACACACTTAAAGTACATATAAAAGCAAAAAACATAAATACAAATAAAAACATTTGTTCGGTGTCTTTATGTTTCAAAAACACGGATATAAACTCATTGTAATGTTTAATATGAGATTTGTTTCAGACGTCAAGTTCTTAGTATTAAACAAATATGAAAGAAATCTATCCCAAGAATCGACTCTTCCTGTTTAAAGTCTGTATAGCAAGACGGACCCTCTAATCATGAAAGGTTAGGAACCGCAAAATACAAATGGTACAACTATTGGACCTCATTAATATTTCCATTTAGAAAAGAACTAAAAATGTATTACAATATTTTATTTTCAAGGCGTCAGGGCAATCTCTTGCTGAATTTCAATACCCTGCGTTTGCTTATGGAAAAAAATTGGGCAAAACAATAAAAATAAAAATAATTCTAAAAACTATTTATGTACAATTCGATACCTTCTTTCTGCTTGTAACGTCAACGTTCCGGAAGTCTCCTACTTTTTATTCTCAGTACAAAGTCCTCAATAATTCCTTTCTAAATAAAATTAATTTACTCTCGAGACAATTTTACAAATGTTCCTTTTATATAGCGTGCGCTTTCTTGTCAAAAATGAATATATTATACCCGTTAAGGTTCTTTTCAACCGTGATTGAATACAATCACGACTGTGAATCAACAACGCACGTTCCATATGCACTTATGCCAGTAGCGCCCCCTAGTGGTACTTTCTTGAATCACGAAATGTCGCATCACACCAGCATTTCTATGGAATTCTTCAAAATTTCGGCCGGCATGTTGGGTAGAAGCAACGGTCTCTTATATTCTATGGTAGGAAATATGTTCGCGAAAATAATAACGTGCACTTGGAAATAACTAATGTCGATTCTGTAAAGTACAAATAATAATAAAGAACTATATCGCCACCTTCTTGGTAATCTCCAGCATCTTTTTATTTCCCCATCGGGATGCAGACATAAAAATGAAAACAGAAAATGAGCGAATTATGAAGATTTTGTTTCGTTGTAAACAATGCGCTACTATGCTCTGTTGTAAACAATGAACTTCATGCATAAAAAGTAGTGTAAGTCCACTTAATTCGACAAATATGAATAACGTAGTTTGATCTGGGATGTTTAACTTAATATATATGTCGCAAAAACTTAATATATTTTGTAAATTCAGCCATTTTACAAAGAGCCTAGACGTCTTACAAAATGCCGTCCGTTTGCAATATAGTGAACGTAATTCTCAATCAGCTTATGCCGCATCAGTCTCTTTGCAAAAAGGCTGTTACTTCAGCCCGTTTGTTAGGAAGCACAACGTTTCGCAAACGATCGGTCAGAATACAGCCTCTTTGTAAAAAGGCTTGAAGATGTCAGGACGAATGTCATAATTATAGTTATAAACAGAAACACGAGTGGCGCTGGGGATATTGGGAGCATTTGGAGTGAGCCTTTTCGATATTAATGTGTTAGATTTGGCAGGTGGCAGAGGTATGAGCCCGCTTCAGGTGCAGAATCTCGTAGATTCAGTAGGTGTTCATCTCTATCAGTTTGCCGCAATTTTGTTCTTGGATGTTTCCAATCATGTAAAATAAATAAATATATATGTCTGGCCCAGTACAGTGATTCTGTCCAGATTTTCAGTTTAAGGAATATAAACCCAAAATTGGGAAGCTGTAAGTAGAATTTTAGGGTTTCTATTTATTTTTACCGTAAAAAATAATGCTTCAGAAACTTTGGTGGGTTCTGGCAGAATCTCTGGACTCTAATCTCGGGGTACTTCTCCCTCTGTCCTTACGAGTACTTACGGAGAGGGAGAATCATTAGGTCACATTATTCTCGCTAGCGCAAAGAAACCTGGAGTGAATAATTCCGTAACAATAATATCTTGACAATTTAATAGGTTGCGACAGCTTGAAAAAATAAATGTTTTCATTGCGTATTAAGAAGAAAAAAATACCTAACCTGGGTTTTTCCAACCCATGCCTGTGAATTTTATGGAATGTTTAAAGTTTTTATTGTTTTATTCACCTAAAATGAAGAAAAAAGTCTAATCGCAAAAGCAGAGCTTTTTTCGAAAGCAGAAAGGAAAAAGGTGTTTAAAAATAAAAAGCTTTAGCTGAACGAGTACCAAACCCGGGACCACTGAATCACAAATGCCTTACCCTTTTTTTTTTGCTTTTTGTTTATTAAATCTGAGTTAGAGTATAGAATCAAAGTAAACAGAAAAGAATATTCAATGAAAATAAAGGTATAAAATAAACGATAGCAATTCAAAATATAACGGGAATACTCTTTAAAAAAATCTTAAGGTGAACGAGTACCGAACTCGGGACCACTGGATTTCTAGTCCAACGACTTTCCGAGAGCTCTTTCTAGCAGTTTCGAAAACACTTAACAGACGCCACTCATTACGTAGTGTTCACACGTCATGATTGTCATCTCCGCAGACAATTCTCTGCATTTTTGTTCCGTTCTGCTAGCAGTTCTGCTTGTTTAAAAAAAGGAAACAATCAGTTTTAAATTTAGTAAACTTCGGAGAGAAACAGCAGTTAAGTCAGTAGCTATTTTTCATCAGTGGTAGCACTAATTGCAGTATAGTGGAAGTAGCAGTGAAAAACTAGCTGCTACGCTACTTTTGCCGATCTCTATTTCACACCTATTTTTTAAGGATTTTTCAATGTTTTTTTGTTTTCTTTGTGCAGTGTATTGATGGGCGATCCCTTCCAGATATCAAATACAGCATAAAGTAGATTTTCATTTTTTTACTTTTATTGCCTTGTTCCAACTCCCGATAGTATGTATAAAAAAAATTGATCACGTTTTTAAGTTAGTATAACAGGATATATAACAAGAAACTGTCAAATATAATCATAAGTTACGTCGATAAATAAGTTCACATTCAACAACAATTCTGCATTTTATAATAATGAAGCAGTTATTTAGATAACTTACTTTAACACAATATAGAGACTAGCAAAGGCATGAGAATGTGTATGTTTAAGTCATTTTAACTGTGAAGCATGTAAATATTCCTTTATTAATAAACAGTATTGGCAGCACTTTAATAATAAACAGTAAACAAATAATAAACAATAATTTAATGACAACTTGTAATCAGACGTGTTCTTTCAGATTGTTCACAAAGAGCCTGGTCATCTTACCAGTCATTTTGTGAAACGTGGTGCATCTTTACAAACAGACTAAAACCTTTCAGCCTCTTTACAAAGAGACTGATGAGAATTGACAATTACATTCACCATTTTACAAACGGTCGGTATTTTGTAAAACGCCTAGGCTCTTCGTAAAATGGCTGAATTTAAAAAAAGACTGCGACATATGTAGCATGCATAACTCCTTGCCTGCAAAATTCGTGAGAAAAACAACATGCCTCTTCCGTATGCATAGATTCAATCTGTTTGGCAGTTTGAATAAACTAATTTTTGAATACTTACAAATACTTACAGTTGACCAGATTAGTCAATTCATATACTAACTTACTAAGCGAATTTTAGATATATTTCCTGGTACAAATTAATCCAATTGTACCTCACTGACAATGGTATAGACGATAAATACCGACCTCGGCACAAAACGTCTTTCATTAAAGCCCATCTCAAGTAGGTACAAAGTATCAACGTCTCTGAGTATGACGCCCGCGCAAACACAGGGAGTGAAACATGTTGACTCACTGATTCGAATCACCGCTAACTAAAGGGAATACGTCACCCTCATATAAAAGTATTCAAAATAGAGTCCTATCACTAAGGAATACTTCAAGAAGCTGGAAATTAATACATCTTTGGCTACAGATGTATACCCAAAGCTTAATTCAGTGTCGGTGCTCGTCACGACATTTAATTTCTCAACGCCTGGTCTTCTTCTTCACGAGCAAATCTATGTCTCCCTGGAGATTTTAAATCAATTTCAGAAACTTTTCTCATAAATTGAAAAAAGGTTGCAGCTTGAAGATTCATTGAAAAAAAAACAGAAGTGATTAAAGATTAAACATGTCATAAAGATACATTGCTATAGAGTTCAGAACCCCTTAAATTTGAGATATGACGTATAAGACTCTATTGTAACAGACTAACAGACAGAAAAACAGACGCAGAATTGATCATCTAAGGGATGTGCTAATATTTTACGAAACATAATTGAAGAAGATATTTTAGTCTATTTCACCTTGTCTTTCTCTCTTCTAAAAAAAGATTTGATTTTAAATCACAATCACAATGAAGTATGTAAGTACATTTGAATGTAACAAAGATAATAATAAAATGAGAGATTGCTAATGGATAGAGATAACATTGTAGAATTCTTAGAGAATGTAACAGAATTTTATTCGCTTCCATCCAAACTGCTTTTGTTGTTCTCTTTGTACTTTTCCTGGAAATGAAAGGCAATAACTGTTCCGTCATCTCCGTTTTAGCTCGGCTGCAATGAAACCCTATAATTGATTCTGCTAATTAACGGTTACTTGATTTTCTCTGAATTAAACTCAACGAAAACTACTTATTAAAACACTCCTCTTCCAACAACGTAATTCCTCGCTTTCTCCTCTTCTTAACTTTAGAGACAAATCCGTTTTTCTTCTCCTTTTTTCTCATTCATATCTATTTCTTTCTTCTTTCCCTCTTTGTCTTTTCATTAGTTCTTGTTTTATTATAGGGAATAGATCTGAATTTAATGACAGGAAAACCTGAACGAGAAAACAAAAGAGGGGAAGAGGATGAACTTGAAAAAGGATTAAAAAACTTCTCAGTCTAAAAATTATTGAGCGGAAATTATTAAATCCGGTTAATCATCCTACAATACACGCTCTTTTCTAGAAATACAAAGACAGATGCTTCTCTCTATACGTTGTTTGTTTTCAAGATGGAAGGAAGCAAGAATTGAATTTACCAAAAGAAAATGTTTGTCATTCAACGACTTCCGTTTCAAAATGCTATTTACTTGCAAATTTACTCGAGCGGTCGTAGGTCAATTTGTAGAGCCTTAGTTTAGTATTCAGAAGGTCGTAAGAATGCTCCCATATGCCGCCTATTCTGATTGAGGTTTCTCCATGTTTTTTCTCAATCACACTAAGCAAATTTCTGCATGGTACCTACTAACTAGGGTAGGTCGGCTACCTTTCAGGATCCTTTCCTCCACTCCAGCCCCGGCTGAGTCTGATGTGCCTAAAGACTATAAATAAAATTCAATAATTCAAAATCATTTTTCCCATTTACGTTGGAAAGTATTAAAAGGTAATTCCTTTACGTAAATGACTGATAGCTCAGTTTTAGATTTTATTCTTGTACATCGTCGCTTTTAAGGCAGTTGGACGTAAGTGTACAAGATATATATATAACTAATGATTTTCAACACAAGGCTGACAAACAGCAAAACAGATAAAATTGAAACGTAATATATCCATCCATATTTGTCGTCACAGCAATTTTTCAAAATGTCTTATAACCTTCCAGGTTGCCACGAAGAATAATTGTTTATATCTTATACAAAACAAGAGAGATGTTGCACCAGAAAATGTGATGACGGTGATAATGGAAAAAATAAATAAATAACTTATTCTAATAATAACGCAATAAAAACATTTGAGCTGGTGCTACAGAAATGTAAACCTGCGTTATTCTTATAACAATTTTGGAAGCTTTGCGTTTATGACTTGGACGGATAAATCTTTGCGAATTCAAATTATTATCAATTTATGTTCACATTTTTCTTCAGAAAAATTAAATGCGTTACTGACAGCTAGATCTGGTGGGTAAGCAGGATAAAAATATGTAGCGATGGTATTACAGTGTGTCAATAAAGGCACCTGGAAATCTTAGCCTAAGTACCCTTCAGCATCGTACATTTTTTATATCTCGATATTTATCTTCGGGATGTTAAATAAGCTACGTTGAGACGGGAAAACATACTATTAACGTCCGAAAATAAAGATTTTTAAGTTTAGTACACTGTATACTTAGATTGCCTCTAAACATGTGATATCTGTGACGTGGTTCCACTCGACGGTACTACATAAATAAATGATTTACGAAGCTGTTCATTAAACATGATGCGCTTACTGGCTGAATTTTGATCTCGGCGTCTGTTGAAATTGACCGAATATATATACACTTCGAACTATGTAAGTCATTCGAAATTATTGAGTAGGTTCTACAGTCTAACTACTAAAAGTCATTGTTGATATCTGGTAGTTGATAAATATTCTGCAAAATTTTATCAACGCCATGAAAGCATGTTTGAATGTTTGCAACATGTAGAAGCTCCCAAGTTTCAATTTGAATTTAATTTTTAAGGCATTTAGGCAACTTTGGCTCGGACGGGGTCATGGGATGATTGGTGGAATGAAGAAATGGGAGGAAACGGGAAAAGCCCGAGAGAACCCACGCACATCCCACCAGAAAACCCACATCGCATGAGCAGGGATCGAACCATCTACCTCAAGCCTCAGAGGTGAGCGCTGTACTAGTAAGCCACCGTGGCCAGGTGTTTCCAACATTAACCAATTGTGAAAATATCTTGCTGCACCCATATTTTTTTCATCTCAGCTCTTGCTGAAAAGTAAATCAGGAAAAAGATCGGAGAATATTGGTTGTTCCACGGAAATAATTCCCAAATGTAAAATTGGTAAAATAAACGCTTCCTTTAAGTTAGGGAGTAGTTTTCATTGGGAGGCAGTGTTACCAAGTACATATAAAATGATTGCAAACGATCTGTCTTAATTTTTATCTTCCGTGATTTAGAAAATGTTGCGGTAAGAGATGTTAGTATGTATTCAAACTTGATGTAGTCCTATTTGAAAATTAATTATACGTTGCTAACACTGAGTGACTTCTGAAATCCCAATGGTAAGTTTTACCTGCTATCTTTATTATAACTGTAAAGTTTTGGTTTATTGCTAAAGGAATTTAAATATATTTATTTGGATAAAAGTGTAAATATTGCCATTGTAATCCCATGGGCGTGAAGCAGCATAATTGCTAAATTATGAACTTCAAGCAAACACGTAGCACTTCGTGTTAAGAACGATACAAAACAACACGCCCTTGCTTGAGAGATTGTTTTCAATCCACTAAATTGATTAGCCGATCTAATTCCGATTGTTTCGAGTTCCCTTCAACTTCATGGCTGAGAAGGTCTTTGAATGTGAATAGGTGCGTGAATGTTTATCGCTACAATCAATACCACATTCGGGAAGGGCGCAAGCCATAGTACTGTTACCGCCCATACAATTCATTATATCTTATCTTATCAACACCACTTTTTCTATATTAATGATCTGATATCAATATATAAGAAGGTAAACTAGTTATGTATGCAGATGATACCAATATCATAATCAAAGATAATAGTATAAAACAATTGCAAGAGGAAATCAAAGCTGCTGCCTTTCAGCTTGAAAAATGGTTTTATCACAACAATTTGCTTCTCAGTATAGCAAAAACAAAATGTCTTCATTTTCGTTTATCTTCAACTCCTACACCTTATCCACAATTAATTATAAATAACCATATCACGGAGTGGGTTGAAGCAGTTACATTTCTCGGCATGCAAGTGGACGAGAAGCTTTCTTGGTGAAAACACATTACGGCACTATGCGCTAAGCTTTGAACCTCTGTTTCTATTATGCGACCTTTGGTTATGATTTTGGATAAACAGACTCTTCTTTCTCTGTATTATGCCATATTCTACTCTCGAATAAAATACGGTATTGCCTTTCGGGGCTCTTCTCATAACTTAGTAAGACATTTTAGGGTTTAAAAAAAGAAATTAGAATTATAAGCAACGCTCCATTTCCTAGCAGTTGCAGGAAGTTATTCCCAAGTTAAATGTACTTACAGTTCCTTGCATTTATATACATATATGACGTTCTAAATTTTGTTAAATTAATGTGCACAGATATATATATAAAGAACTCGGATTTACAACTATACGTTACTTGCAATCCCATTCCTGGCACTCCGAGGTCCACTCAGCCTCCTATCAAACTGAGTACCAGAGCGTCCTTGGTACTCCTGGGCACCGTGGGAAGGTAAAGGCGGTCGAGTGTGGGACTGACCACCGCACTTCACTTCGAACCGTAGGTCAAGAAAATGTATAGCACTATCTCCACATCCCCCGTGCGCCGTTCATGGCGCGTGCGTATCGCACAGGGGATAGCTTTACCTTTTTATTACATAGAACATATCTTTTTGGTAAATCTCATTTTTATGTTGGTATAATACTGTATGAGAAACTACCTGCTAGCATAGTTGTCATACACGGTTTAGGAGTGTTGTTGAAAACGTTTTGTCCGAGGGTTGTTATTGTTCCGTAGAAGAATATCTAAACAGTAACAATGATTAATTCTACATGTATAGAATAATTAGTTCCTGTGTATGGTATCTTTCTATAGTAATATGTCATATTTTCTTGTATGCAATAATATAACTGCCTTGGGATTAATTCTAATTTGTATGTTAGTCTACATGTTGATATGTTCTACACCATTTTTACAATTTTTGTAATATGTATGGTGAAAAGAACGCAATAAATCTTATCTAACACTATAACGCAACCATAGAGTGAATATGCTCAGTTTAAGCATACGTGAAAACAGAATGAACTCAATGCAATATCTCCGACGGTGAAGCTGATGCTGAATTCTCAGTTATACGTATGAATATTTCAGTGTGTATTTAAACCAAATGAACTGAAATCAATTGATACTCCGCATTCGTTCGGAGTTACATGCAAAACTATTATCATTGCTGATCAAACACAACCATCTCATAGTTGACACACCCACGCACACATATTTACACAGTTACTCTCTGTCTCTCTCTCTCGCTCGCTCTCTCACACACACATATACCTACAGAGAAAGAGAGAGAGAGAGAGAGAGAGACAGGAAGGCGAAATCGATATACCATTTGTTCCAATGCTTTCTCTATTGATTGTTTGTTTTTTTAATTGCTTCTGAAGTGTATACTCTGGGTTGTGTAGAGTCAACTAGCCATGCGTTAGTAATTCACTAACATTGAAAGTCCTTCATCGTTCATTATCATGTATGAATAATTATACAAGCATTTCTTTTCTATTTGTTCTACGTTTTTATTATAAAAAAAAACACTTCATTACAAGAAATGAAAATGATAGCATAGTAAGTACTTGACGAAGGGAAATCACGTGAGACCTTCATTGCAACGTTATTATATATTTAGAAAGTTAAACGTCAGCAAATGAAACAGCTTGAGAGGCATATTGATTTAGTATCTCGTATTTCTACTAGAAAAAAATAATAATAGAAGATGGGGTAAATTGATGCATAAGGTAGAATAGAACCTTTCCTTTAAAAATCCAATTTTCAAACAGGTTGAGAGCCACTAATGGTAAAAAGTGAAGAGATTAAAAATCAAGCATTCATTTAATCTAAACGTTAAATTTCAATTTGAGTAACGTAACGTTCTGCTGTTTCAGTGTGACGTTTAGGTAGAGTCAAATAGATACACGGGATTTGTGGCTTTCGGCCATCACCAGTTTTATTACAAAATACATATATGTCCAATAAGTTAATAAAAATAGAGTCCCGTACCAGCGTATTTTACAATAATTGAAGAGTTACTGGCTAACTCTACATGGCTTCTAATTCTCTGGTGATGTGCCTCGTAGATGACAGCTAGAGTAGGTGTCGCACCAGTCCGACAGCTAACTAAGTGCGTAAGAAAGACACCAGTCCTAAAGCTAACTGTGTGTCAAAGATGTGGCAGTCCGACAGCTAACTGTGCACAAGGTAGAGTTAGGTAGCACACCAATCCAACAGCTAGTTGTGTGTGCAAGATAGGTAGCATACTAGTCCGACAGTTAACTTTGTGTGCAGGTTAGGAAGAACACAAAAGTCCGACAGTTAACTGTGCGTGCCGGGTTAGAAGGAGTGTGCCAGTCCGACTGCTAACTGTGTACAAGGGATAAGGTAGAGGAGAAAGGTGATTACTCAGTCAAGTGATAAATTGTAAGGCTGCATCGGGTTTTATAGACCTTCTTTGGTGTGGTCATCCAAGCTCCTCCTTCGATGATTGCGGCTCCATCTGTTGATTCCCTGATGAAACTGGTGTCGTCATCTGCTTGTTTGCATTGCTCTGTTTATTTACATTGCATAAGTTGTTCTACACATATTTGTTACTCGTAGTACTCACGCTACTACAATTTACGTTGCGAGTATGAGACGACTCGTGCTCAATCTCGTGGAACATTACAATAATTATTAAAATTATAATGTATTATATTTTCAATAGGACCGTCCATAGTAGAGAACAATGAAGTATGATTCTGTTAATATTTTTGTAACGGATGGTGATAAGATGATGAACCAAGTACTGTAAGAACTGAAGCATCACTTACAAATTGGGCCACGGTGGCTCAATGGTAGAGTGCTCACCTTTGGTGGTTGAAGTCGTTGATTCGATCCCTAATCATGCCATGTGGGCTTTGCGGTAGAAATATGGTAAAGATCTAAAAAATTAAATTAAATTTCAAATCACTTACAACTGTTACATCATGACTTTACTGTAACCACGGTGTACAGTCTGTCTGTTAAGTTGAAGTGTTTCATCCAGTGACAGACTTGGATCTGACTGCATGAGCTCTTCCTCTTACCATTGTCCACAACAGCTACTCATGGTCTGCACATTTCGTTAGATATGGTCCTCTGAATCCTTTATCCGTCAAGCCCCTATCCTTCCCCAACGTCACTCTTGTCACCGGAGTACTGAAAGGTCATAACTGATTTTAGATCGTTATGTGCGGACACAACAAGTCCCGCATATATCACTTTTGTGGCAGTCATCAAGTCCGATTGTAAATTTTGTCATTTACAGTTGAATATCCCGAACAGATAAGTGCCCCCAGAAACTTTATTTCTGATATTTAGGCATCAATGCCTCAGGCCAGGATAGAGTAGAGGAAATATTACGGAAAGGAGTCGGCCAGAACCTAAATTCAAGATACCATCCAGGCATTTGCCTAATGCGAGCCAGGAAAATCTTGGGAAAGCCTCAGTCAGGATAGTCGGTCGCTTGTATCGAACTAAAACCTCCTAAATCCAAAGTCAACATTCAATCAACTGAGCTATGGCCACTCGGCTTCTGGTAACTATAATATTATTGATCACAATAACAAATACATTACGGAATATCGAAATCTGGAATGCAGAAATCGATAACACACACATAAAGTACAATTAGTATTAATGGTTTCGTATCTGCAACTTTAGTGTACTTGAGAAGAAAGAGGTAGGAAAGTTCGACCAACAGGAAGAAGAAAAGTGAAGTTCACTTAAATTTTAGGAAATGACAGTACGTGCAAGCACGTACATAACATATTGTACTCGTTCATTGTGCCAGGAAATTACTTGCAGGACTTGTTCTCTTGGAAGCTTTTAGAAAAACAGCAGGATACGAAAAAAAGAAAATAGAATTCAGTGAGTAAAAAAAAGGAATATAGAAAAATTGCCTTTAATTTAATTCTAGTTCCTTTATATTCTGCTTTTATTAGCTGACCCTGCATGCACTGGCGATACTGAGAAGAAGCACAAGAGAAAAATCTTGTAGAATGCAATTTACTAACGTATTGTATTACTTTTTCTCTCAAGTTAATTACTAAAAGGACAAGAAACAGGACAGTATAAATTATACGTTGCACAACAACACCCACGACTAGAAATGAAAGGTAATATTTCAGTGTGAACTTAAGGAAAGAAGTTCAAAGTTATGAACAAAAAGTTATGTCCAAATGCCAGCACCACATCAAAACTGAAAACAGTTCATACAGTAAACTCGCGGTTAGCCGAGGCTATGGGTTAACCGAGCCGATAAACGTGATGGGTCTCGTACACTTTCGCGAAACTTCGGGCTTGCTCGTTTGACCTTCGCGAGACTTGAGGCTTGCTGACCTGGTTCACTTCGGGTTCTGTTTACAAAATTCGGTGTTTATCTCATTAGTATAACAACATATGTACTGTTTTGTAATACACGTATTAAATAAACACTTACTTTACAATAACGCAGCTAGTTATTGTCAATTTTTGTAACCCATTAATTCCAGATCTCGGTAATATCAGAGTTTTTCGTATCCGAGGTAGTCTCGGTTTCAGTTAACTCGGATAACTGAGAGTCTACTGTATTATATTCTCCATACGAGACGCAATGGGAAAGATTCTAAACATTTTTCAAAATTCCATCCAAATATTCACGCGGTGTTTCCAAGCAACACTAGGAAAATTAAGTCAGGGTTGCCTTTCCGTGAAACATTCGAATGTCCTGGAAGAGTCATGTTGACAGTTTTGGGGTTCAGAGTAGAACAATAATGACTTATGTACCAATGGGCTACTGCTATAATGCACTACAAGGAAATTTTGTTAGTGAAAGTAGGAGGTAAAATCAATATCTGTAAGCTCATGTTATACTGGGCGAAATTGTACAAGTCTTTGAAAAAAACTTTATTTTTATATGGGCCAGTTTAGTAACTTTGGACTTCGGCCCGTCACGATTTGCCGTTAGCTGTTAAGTGTTAAAATCCACACCCATGCCCCTGCCGTGACTCGAACCCGGGACCGTTGAGTCGATAGCCTACCGCCGCAGACGGCTCGACCACCCGGCCGGCATACAAGTCTTTGAATTCAACATTCCAGTTTACAATAACTGTTCCAAGGAGACAAGAGACGTCTGTGACTGAAAGCTTAATCATCCACCATACTTCTAAGATCTATCGACATCATATAACAGAGTGTCTCTATTACTAAATACATTGTTGAAAGAAATTAATTCACTTGTCGATTAGAAATTAATTTTTTGAAATGTAATTACAAGATGATTGAGATTTAATTTCCGACTAGTCTAAAATAGCAAACTGATGAATTCTATGGAAGGGGCTGTTTTGAATTTTGAATTATGAATTTAATTTTTAAGGCCTTTAGGCAAATGTGGCTCAAGCTGAATGGATTAATTGGTGGAATGAAGGAAGTGGGAGGAAACAAGTCAACCCGAGAAAACCACAAAGCCCACATGACATGAGCGGGGTAAAACTGACGACCCAAGCGCCAGAGATGAGTCATCTACCACTGAGCTACCGTTGCCCGGAGAGGGGCTATATTCTTCGGTGAGAAATTTAAATAAATTTGGGAGGAGAGGAAATCGAAAAGAATAAATGGCCGTGACATCTGTATGTTGACGATGACTGCTTCCTATAGAACACTCCTCGCTTATAACGAAAAAATGTTGGAAATAATGTCAGAGGAAGTATTGTTATTATCTCGTAACGTTTGACAATTATTACAAGAGGTAATTGGTAGGTCAACAGTTAACTTAAAAGTAGCTCTTGTAACTGAAGACTTTTTAAAAAAAAAATCCTCTTAAAGTTGTTCAAAATTTCATGTTTGTTTCAAAGAAAGCAAATCAACCATCGTTTGTATTTAAATTTTTAAAGTTGCCCTCCCGTAACAGTATTCCCGGGACCCCCTGTTTTTGAAATTTTCATCCTTTGATTCCGCATATCCCAGTTATTATTTCACTTTACTTTAGTTTAGAGCCTTTATTTGCTATTATTTTTTAGTTACCGCATCCAAAAGTCCCGAAAATCCTCTACACTATGTTAATTTCGACTAAGAATTAGTTCAAGCTGCCAAACGGTATGAGCTATCAAAATGTTTTTCCTTTAAAAGTTGTTCAAAATTTATCGATTGTTTTATTGGGGTCAAAATCAATCCCTGTTGTTATTTAAAATTTTGAAGTCCCCCCCCCCGTACAAGTATTTCCGAGATGCCCCTGATTGCATAAGCATTACCAAGTGATTCGGCACATGCACGTTGGTATTAAGATTTTTTGTTTCAAAGATTTCTGTGCAATAGGAGCTGAGTTACGGCCCTGTTACGGATTTCGTGAATCAGCATGCACATATCTATGGCGACATGTTTACACACTATATGTTACATGTTACACTTATTTCTATGTTATAAGAGAAACATTGATATGATTTTTGCCTTTGTGCTTCTCAATTATCTTGATATGAAATATTTAAACCTATCAGCCGCAAGGTAGTTAGTGGATCGTTAGCTTAACAATCGGAGGGTATTGCGAACAATCTCAGCGGCCGCTATCCTGCCTTAGGCTTTTCGAGGGTTTTCCTCAGCCACACCAAGCAAAAGCCAGGATGGTACCTATAACCTAGGCCCAGGTATACTATGTTCCAATATTCTCCTCCCACCCTATCCCAGCCAGAGGAAAGGCCATGAATAAATTCAATTAAAATTTGTATTAAATAGTTAACTAACATCTTATTTGACTTTCACATTTCTTTTCTATTTAACCATATACACTAAATTCCATGAGAAAACAAAGGATATAATAAATGTTATAGCTTCCAATGGCCCTGTCCTGACTGCTATTCTGTCCAAGCGCGTTGTATTGAAAAGTCCTAACAACTGAAAGTTCAACGAATTGGTGGTTTATATTATAGAAATGTTCAAACATTTAACATAACCTGATCGTTGGTAACCTAGTCACGTTGCAGTAGGAAGCGATTTCTCCTTTATGGCTAAAGCAGATGATACGGAAGTCATCTCAGTGGGAAACAAAAGAATTTTCCTAAAACAAATAAAGGGAAGTTTTTGCATTTGTTTTTTGTTTTTTCATTTCAAATCAAACTTTCATTCCTCTATAAAACCGAAATGCATTTCGTGATTGACTAATACAATACTGAAAACTCCTATATGTGTGAAATGAAACAAATACAATCATTGGAAGAACCTTTGGAAATTGAACCTTATTATGAAAGCCCGGGAAAATACGGAAGGAAATTCAAGACAATTACCATCATTTTTTATTACTATAGTTTTAGTACAAGGACTGAGAAAAGTTATAAGTTGGTTCTAAATAACTCTAAAAGACTCATACTTCCTAGTGGATTTATCTACTGTTGAAATAAGGGTCAAAAAGTTCTTGTAGATTTATTTCAAACTGACGTTCCTTATTTGACATTTACGAGCCAGGCAGTTCGATTCGTCAACAGCATACAGGACAAGAATCAAGTATTGGTACCAATTGTAAATATGTTTTTTGACTTTTATAAGGTGACGTTTGGCATTTCACATTATACAAATTAATATTTGTTGATTTAAATAACTCCGATTTCTGAATAGAGGCTACGTTACATGAAAAACTACACAGCAATAATAACATAGATTAGAATAAGCTAAAGATTCGGCCCTAACTATATTCGAGGTACCATTTCAACATTTCTTTAGTGTGACCAAGGGAAAACCTCTGTCAGAATGAGTAGTCACTTGCTGAGAACCCACACCTTACGAATGCGAAGCCAACACTCTATAAGCAGAAGTACCGTAATTCGGAGGTGATATGATACATTGGGATGATAAACAGACACACTGATATACCCAAAGAGTTTGAGTTGAGTTTATTTTAAGACCTTTAGGCAACTATGGCTCAGACCGTATGGATGATGATGGGATGAATTGGTGGAAAGAAGAAAGTGGGAGGAAACGGGAGCACCTCGAGAAAACCCACGCACACGGTGTTTGTCCACCACAAAGCCCACATGGCATGAGCAGGGATCGATCCGACGACCCCTAGCACCAGAGGTGAGAGCTCTACCAACTGAGCCACCGTGGCCCATATACCTACACTCGTATGGGCGTTACGTTGACAAAATTGTATATAAATACATATGTTGGTAAGACAGTACACATCGAGAGGAATTAGTTAACTGTTCCTTCTTGCCACAGTGCCCCGGTAAAAAGAAGCAACATTATTGCTATTGTTGGTGTCTTATTTTTGTACGTCTGAAAACCCCTAAAAACTAAAGTATAGGGTAAGTGAGAAGAAAAGTGCCAGTCATTGTGCATGTAACCTATAATGTGACGTAACATGTTATGGTACTACTCGTGTTATATTGGTATGTCCTTCTATGCTTGCGTGTCCGGCTAAGAAGTACTTCTCTGCACTGGAAGGGGTGAAGTGAGACATGGTTTCTTTGCACTCCAGTGCATATGTTGAGTTAGCAAAAGCATTATACTCACAGTTACAAAGTACAGGTAGCGGTAGAAATATGTCTAAGCAGTACAAAACACGCGTGGATCAAAGCCATATGCGCCTAACAATGTAAAACTTCTCGAAACAGCAGTACAAGAAGTGAATAATGGAGGGGAAACAGACAGACAAGCAGGGGAAATTACAGTTTTGATAAAATGAAGATATATAGAAAATGCAAATAACAAAAAGCAAAAGTGTATGTAAGACAGACAACGCTGAATGATAATGAAGAAGTTATCCTGAAAAGTACGCTCCAATCCAATGTAGGCAAAACGTTGATGCGTCATTAAAGTCATAGATAAAAGCGGCATAAGAGCTCAATTTCGTCTTAATCGCATGACACCTAATGCAGTAAGAATTTAAATGTGAGTATGATGTCTTCGTTTCCTTGCAGAGAAACTGATGATCTTAGGTGAGTGAGAATTCCCAATAACATATATTGAGCGGTTGCAAAATATATAATTTATAACTTAGATTCAGGAATTTGCTAATTATACACTTTTCATCAATTACATACGCGTCACCTTACACCCCTGATTGAAATAACACACCGTATATCTTCATTTATGTATTACTTCCCCCCTCTTCATGGGATGAAGTGATACACCATATAGATTTTTTTACAACTGCACAAAGTATTAGGAATACAAAGTGTGCACTAAACTGAAACCTTGCACTGTTAAAAGCATAAAGCATATGAAAACTTATGTTAGGTATTACTTTAATGGGGTAGTTTACTGTTTCTATTTCGCACTGTATCACTTCACCCGGGATTAGCCCACAGCCGCTAGGAATATGAACTTCCATTCTTTCTACGACTCAGAGCTCTTAAATCCCCTTGGATTCAGAATGTTTCATGGTAGCACTTTAATCAGTTAAGCATTAAGGCGTCCAAAGTTCATACATTTAAGTGTTTAAAAACGTATACGCTCCTGTCAAAATTGTCATTATAGTGTTAAAAATTTAGGAACGTACTTTGGTACGGTATGTTTTGAAAGTCCTGTAATGTTTCAAAACAATATTTTATTTTTCAGTAATCCTGGAAAAAACACCGAGATTTTTTTTGATGTTGTAGAGATGTTAAGTTTTCAGTACCACTGTGATGTTCGCACAAAACTAAACAGGCAAATCTGATCAAGTGTTTCCTCCCGCCATTTTGATCACCTATGTTAGCACGGATGGGAAATTTTCTCAGTAAATACACTCTAAGAAACTGCGGATTTTAAAGTGTTTACACTGCATATTGTTAAAAATGCGTAGTGTAGCTTTCTTCAACAGTAAACTGCTGTGGCTTCTTGAAAGGAGTGCTTCAGGCTGCCTTATGCAGAGTTGGTAAGTCAGTTTTTGTATGAACTTAGACCAATTATATACGCAGAAAAGTAATAGCTTTTTTTAAAAAGAGAATTATGGCATTTCCCAAACAGAACAAAGCAGGGGAAAAAAGTATCATGTTACCACGAAGGTGCTCGATATCTTTTAAATGTTATATGCCTGAATCATGGTTTTTGACCCAAAGGATTCGTGGCGAAATGTTGTCATATGTTGAAGGAGGTATAACTTACCAAAATCTAGCTTTACAGGTTAGAGCTTGAACGACGCATCTTCTTTGTAAGATGATATGTAAACATTCATGTTCTATTTCCTCTTCTGTGGTATCTGCATGTTTAAGTTACGCAAGCCTTGAGGCACCTGTGCCAATTTATCCATGAGCAAAACACAGATAGATAGCGTGTATGCTCTGATCACTAAGTCTCAAATCGAAGAATTAACAGTGAAGCAACTATAATTATAGTATCATTCACTCGCATCAGACATTTGTCCACATTTTGTTATGAAAGAACCTGGGAAAGAGTACCCGAATGTTTGGCCAAATATAAATGTTTTCCTTAATTTCTCTCGAAACTCCTTGTGGTATGTGATTGTAAATAACATATAGGAATCACCAGAAAGACTATTTAAATTATGAACTACTACACAACATATTTGTAGTGTATGCGGAGTTATAGAAGAAATAGTGCATAGATTTCAAACGTATTCTAGAAGCCTAAGTTATACGGGTTGCTTATTAAATTAGTAGCAAGTGTGTTCTAGAAGTTAAAGTGTATGGCTAGCTTATGCTCAGAAAATTATGTCATTGTTCTCCACATGTTTTCAGAGTAAAAAATATTGTGTCCAGATTTGAACATTAACCCAATAAAAAAGAATAATGTAATTATAGATTACTGCTCATACCTTACAATGTTTGTTAATATAGAGTGTATATCTATATATGATCAGAATTTTTTCGTGTGTGTACACAGGCAGAATTTTTCAAAACTAATGAACAAAATTAGAACAAAATATTTTTATTTGAGTGAGGTACATTTGTAGTAAATATGCAATGTCCAGTGCTTTTTCAGTAATATCTGTTTTATTTTTATTTTTCTACAATAATTGTATCATAATTGTATCTCTGTTGTTTTGTTCTTTCACTGACATAATGTAATTAACCGTAATTGATAATAATAAAGAAATTGTATACATATAAAAAAATGGTAAGGCGTATAAAAATGGTAAAGCCCTTGCTTGCCGTGTGAAAGGTCGGCGGTTTGAGTCCTCATCATTTCTATCTATATATCATACTTTTCTGCGGTACATATGGAAATGTTATGTGTCACAATCTGCTTTGGAAATGCAAAGAAAAAATAGTGTTCTGTAGCTTTTTACTTATTTCATTAGTATTTTTCTTTTTGCTTTATTATTTGAAATCTGCTCATTTACATAGTACAGTTGTCTATTTGCCTAAGGAACAAAAACAATATGAAAATAAGAATAAATAGATGATTCAATTATATTTGCAGAATTATAAATAATAATAATGATTTTTCTAAGTATAATGGTTCATTTTATTTATTACACTTCTTGTATTGTTTCTGCTTTTTATGTAAAGAGACAACTGCACTCGGTAAATTAGCAGAAACTCACCCCATTCACCTTTCTTTCAAAATCCTGGTAAAATTCCCTGTTATGTGATTGGATGATAATATTCTATTTTTGCAATCATTGCTTTCACTTTGATTGATCTAGGCATAATGGTGGAGAAATCAGGGCTGCAATTATTACTGTCCTTAAAATACAAGAGATGCAGCATACAAGTTAGTAGGAAACTTTTATGTTAATAATAAAATGCTTTTGGTAGATGGCATCGAGAATTTGGAAAATAGTCCCCCGGAAAGTTTCTTCTTAAAGTAACACTATTTCTTCCCTGAAATGTTAATGTTGTTGGGCGCATAACCGTTTGGTTGAACAAGAAAATATGTAAGTAAATGTTACACTTGTAGGTGACTACAGTGTTTACTTTACCGGGATTTTCCCTGGCGGCTGAGGATTTCATCCCCGATTATTGATTCCAAATATTATGCTAAACAGGGTAAAAATGTCTGTACTTCTACCCAAACAGGTAATAGGTAAAACTTACATGCAGACACTACTTTCTTGGTCTCAACCCTTGCTTAATTTATAACAAATCGAACAGTAGCTGCCTACAACTTGAGTAAGTCTAAATTCGTAATTTAATTAAGTTTAAAATAAATTTGTTTGAAATTATTATTATGAGATATCGATCGACACTAGTCGATATCGTTCCGAAGAGCAGCGTGTGTGTGCGAGAAATTCTATGTAATAGACAAATAACCAGTACTCTAAAGAAGTAGCTTGTATAAAATTTCTACATGCTCCTTGTTTAAAGTTTAATCAAAATATGTTCTATGTCACTACATTCTACACATCCACTGTTTCTTTCAGGCATGTTTTCAGGAGGCTTTTCCCCCGGGGGTTGTCAACAGTTTCTCTGAACGAATTAGTCAAAACACTCGTATTGCTCATATATATACTGAAATGCGTATATAATAACACATTATATAAATATTGTTTCTGATATTTTGAGGCTAACTAAGAAAGTACGACATATTGTTAAGTAACATTTTGGCTAAATTATATTTATGGAGTCAATATGCATTATTTATAACTTTCGCAAGCGCCCTCCTCCAACGAGCCCCTCTCCAAATGAAATCTTCTGGAAGAAACACTGTCTATGTCTGATTTGTAGAAATACATATTTGACGTATTAGTCTTGAAGAATGGATCCCTGGTAGAGTGGCTAATGCAACAAATCACAAGGAAACAGGTTCGAATCCGATCGGAGAAAGTGCGAAATAATTCAAGTATTAATAATGACGGTAAAATAAATAAGAGCAAATTATGAGATAAGGATAGGATGTAATCAGATCACATATTCTTTTAAAACTACTGTAACAGTGTAAACACCATTACTACAAACTTTTTAATACAGTATATATTTCCAGTGAAGTATTGTTCAATTGGTGATGTTTACACTGTACGTTGTACTGTAATCAATTGGTAACCCGACTACCAGTGTTTGCACCTTAAATTTTTGGCATTTTTTAGAGTGTGGGGATAACGATCCCTAGTTGTCAATAGAAAAGTGATTAAAACATGGCCTAAGTCGTGGGATGAACTTTGATTATTTTCAAGTTTCGGGATTTTATGTCCTCTATTCTGTTTTTGTCTATTGCTTTCGTATCACTATACGTTTAGTCCAGTCAATAATGCCGGTGTTCAAATCTCGCTTCAGGTTTCTATTTCTTTTCCTGGAAATTACAAGGTTACTGTTTTTATTAACCATGTTACTGGAAATTTCCAGACTGTTGTAATTGCCTGTCTTTCTCCAGGAAAGTGTCTGAAAAGATTTAACAGTGTGGACAACATTAAAGTAGTGAAAACTTAAGGTTGGAAAAGGGATAAGCAAGTAAGTAATGTTAAACCAACATACTGCAAAGAAGGAAATAAAGATTCACAAAGAGAAGATTGGCATAGGAAATTACCTAGAACAGCTGAAAACATCGAACGTTAACGTATCTGGGAAACAAATAAAAATCAAAACTTGGATGGAGCAAATTTGAAAGGCTGAATTTTATTTTCAAAAACAAGTTATAATGATCTCAAGCGTAAAGGATATAAATCCACATGTCTTACCTGTGATCTTTTAAGGCTGTGGTACACACTGAATGTGTAAACAACTCAAATACGGGTATTCAGAATTACAGAGGGAGAAGTAAAGAGGGGCATGCTATTAAAATCTAGAGGGACCGGATGGCAAATTGATGGATTCGATCTCAAACTTGCGTGGGAAATGTGATCAAGAGTGCGAAGCAGGTGAAGTGGAAATGGACCTGTCAGTTTAGTTGCATACAGAGATGGAAGATAGGAGACATACATTCTACACTTAGATTCCCAGAAAAAAGACGCTCTAGAAGACAAATAAACGCAAGATGAGTAGATAAAATCAAGTGTTTTAGAAAGGAGTTTAAAGACTGATAATAGCTGATACACAAGATTTGTGGTAGATGAATGGGGCAGTTCTTCATCAAGCAGTGGATCAAACATGTATGAATATGATCGTGCTGACATACTCAATGCAAGGTAATATTTATTTTCCCATAGCTGAGATATTTTGTTACAAATGAATAAATATTAATAAAGTGAATTACTTTTATTACTAGGAAATATATTTTACAATATTATATCGAACAAGTAGTGATTGGGAACTTAATAATTGTAAATTTTCATTCGGCCAGAAAATGTATTGAAAGGTATTTAAAACCAATTAATAAAAAAAAAAATCTGTTGATTGCAGACAATGCTATTCCGATATGATTGGGATGTGGAATCATGCATTGCTAAAACGAGATTTAAAATTATCTCGTTGTAACCTCAGCATGTCTTTCGGGGCACCAAAACGAATACGCGCAAACAATAAAAGAAACACACTGAGGTAACTCAAGACGCACTTACCGGCACGGTGGCTCAGGTGGTAGAGCACTCACCTCCGGTGCTAGGGGTCGTCCGATCGATCCCTGCTCATGCCATGTGGGCTTTGTGGTGAACAAACACCGCGTACATGGGTTTTCTCGGGGTGTTCCCATTTCCTTCCACTTTCTTCATTCCACCAATTCATCCCATCATCATCCATACCGCCTGAGCCATAGTTGCCTGAAGACCTTAAAATAAATTCAATTCACGTACTTATCGGATGTATGGACGCTGAAAATGCCGATTAATCAATGGTTACCAAGTAAATTCAAAAGAAAAAGCCTGGTTCCAGTCCATAATATTTATTACAAATAACTTCCCCAGGGCCCCCCATCACCATAAATATAATTTCCATGATCAAGCACAATTTACTTTAAATATTACATTTTTCGCCAAAGCACTTGTAAACATAATATTTATAACATAATTAATTATTTCCAGGTAAACACAGTTCATAAACAACGAAACAAAATCAATAAACCAACTAATTGATAGTCGAAATTCAAATATCACAAAAGCTGAATTTACAATTACATCATTATTATTTCATGAATTGAAAAAAAAATGCTCAATTGCCGGACAACATGACTAATAACACAAGTGTCAATACTCAATTAGGTAAGCCCCAATTCTCCAAATTTCTTTGAATGCTTTAGAAATAACAAGGGGGAGGGGGTAAATTCCCAACTGAAAGTTCCTGAAAAATTCAATTATTTTGTTTTTTGTTTAATTTTCAATCTCGTCTAATTATATTTAATTATCTTTGAATGAATTAGAATATCTCACGAAGTCTATTATTAGGAAGTCTACGGTACGGAAGCTTCTAATACGCAAGTCAGCATAAAATATTTTTACTAAACAACAAAGTTAAAAGATTTTAATTTCAATCAGATTATTCCATAATTTTAAATGAAATCCAAAATTTATCTTCATCCAGTAAACTATTATTTAATCGAACACCCTTTATAATAATCCATAATTACTTCCTTAATTAAGTTCTTTTCTATCTGAAGTAAATCCACTTCATGACACCGAAACTCTAAGTTCAATCTTCCTCTTTTGACTTTCACCCTTCAAATTTTTAGCACATATCTAGAGCACGAAATTAGTCCGAAGACTTATTATAAATTAGCTGAAAAGCAAACATATTTTTAGTTTCTTCACTTACCTTATTTAGTGTGGTTGATCCAATTTACTTATGTAACATTATTTGGATTTAGTTAGCCTTCTTTCAATTTATTGTAGCTAGTTCTAACGACGTGAAGAGCTCTCTTCATTATACGTTTGTTTACGTTGCTCACCAGCACTGTTATTTATGTCTCCTTCTTTCCAAACTTTGATTTTCAATTAGCCATGTTAAATCTCACCTTTTAATTACATTTTAATCCAAAATAATTATGAAGACTTCCTTGTTATCCGAGTTACGTTAACATCCATCAATGAAACTAAGTAACCAACATTTTCAATGGGAAAGGATTCACTCCCGTGATCCTTACCACTCCCATTACGTCAGACATTATAAAGTTCGGATTTACATTTTTCCACTACGTGACCAATGGCGCCACCGTCAATCACTGTTACAACTCCTTCAAGATTTTAATCTTACATGACATTCAATTTAGGGAGAACGAAAAGGATTACAAAAATGATTTTTCTAGGAGATTCAAGCTGCTCGCTTCATCGTCCAATAGTTGTTTTGCTATCTATTGAGGAATAAACTGCAAAAGTCAAATATAGATGATGAGAAGTGATTTCTAACTAAAGTGAGAATAACTAATGGGAACCCTAGAATGATTATTTATTAACAATAAATATTTTCTTTAAAAAAAATAGCGATTCTAAGTAAAAAATTACCAAGCAGTTCAGTTCACTTAGTTGATCCTCATTCGAAAGGCCTTGGATTCGATACCAGAGGCTGATCATTCGATTTTTCTAAGGTTTATCCTCAGTCACGACAGGTAAATACCGGGACTGTACCTTAAACGTACGCCTTGGACGACACCATTCACCCTACTCTATATTGGTACTCTATATTATGAATATCTAAAGACCTTAAATAAATTCTAAGTAAAACCGAAATTGAATAATGTCAATACGATCTTCATTAATAATTTAGTGTTATAGGTTCTTGTAATCACTTTTGCTTTCGTATATTAAAGCTACTAAGGCACATACTTTATATTTTTCTTTCATTATCCATTTAAACGATTCCAATTTATTCCGAAGTGATGTAGGTGAACGATTTGAACTGCTACATCTACCATTCCCTGCGTCGCGAGGAATTTCCCCAAGGGCGGGCAATGCTAGGAGAACATTATATATATATATATATATATATATGTGTGTGTGTGTGTGTGTGTGTGTGTGTGTGTGCCACTGGCACAGATATGTGATAAATTTACAGATGAATCACGAAGAAGAGCAAGTTATACTCATTTATTTATTTATTACATACGATTACAGAACGTTCATTAGACTACAGTTTACTATTTTCTTAAGATAAGATAAGATTAAATTAATTTATGGGCGTACTATTTTATTAAACATCATTTTCTGGTTAGTTAGCATTTTTTCCTTGTAATAGCACTATCGTTTGTAATGGCAAAGCAAGAAAGTGCTCAGCAAGATATTTCTGTGTTAAGACTTTTTGTTGGCCCAGGGTGACCATCACTTGTTTGTGTAAAATGAACACAACAAAATGTTATCGATTTCGGTGATTCAATACAATGGATGTGATTTTAATGCTCATTCAACACAATATTAGTACTGCCATAGTGTTGAATCACCGAAATCACACAACAAACAGTGTTAAAAAAAAAAAGTGGTTGTCTCCTCGGAAAACCGAAAAATGTTTAATTAACACAGTCAATTTTTACAGTGTACCAAAGTCGCTACCGGTATTTATGGTAAGGTGGAAATTCCCAGGCACTTACAGATACTTCCCTAAAACCTTATTTCCTTCCTACTTTCTAGGGGAGAAATTGCTAATAGTTTCCTGAACGATATAAAATAATTTTAAATATAAAATAAAAAGGAAATCATCATAATTTCCATATTAGCTTAAAGGAATCTGAACTATGAACACAGTACAATTTTCTTTAACAGTAACTTCTCAAGAACACCGGACACTAACATATCCAACATCTTTAAATAGTCAGTATCATCAAATGCCTGGCATGTTATAGCTCGTTGTTCATTACAATAGGAATTGATGTATTGTGATCAATGACTATTAGATAACTTGAAGTCACAAAACCGAGATGGCATAACATCATCAGACATAGAGACTTTTCAATATTTCAGGCAAATTTAAAACGTTGAGTAATAGCACTTTTATCAAATCTTGTGTTGGATGTCGAAGAATACAGAAATAGCATATTTTAACTAACATTATTAGATAATTTATGTGCAAGAATTCCTATCGAAGAAAATGTTTACTAGGTAAACTTTTTGTTCTGCATTCTCCCAGCATCATCCATGCGGCTTGAGCCAAAATTATCTAAAAGAACTTTCAAAAATTCAAATTTAGATTCACTTTGAGAACCCTTGGTAATCAGGTTCATTTTCTTAACCTTCGGTTTACCACGTGCGGTCCATCATGGACCCCAGTGTCGCTTTCTAGTGATTACTTCTGCTATGTTTCTAGTGATTACTTCTGTTATGTCCTATATGCCTCCAGCAGTAAGTCTACAACATTGTGTAGGTTGATTTCAAACATCTTCACCAGTAACTGCTCTCATGATGACACAACAACTAACATACGCAAACACACACACAAACACACAGCTATTCGTTTCCGTTATTCGCAGCTCAACTAACACCTCCTATACGCTACAAGACTCATTTGTTTACCGACAAGCAATATTCCTTGCGATGACCAGTCGTTCACTATACTAACAGGTTTCTAATCGAACTTGCCTGTAACACTAGCTATCGCAACAGCAGCAAACATTCTGCAACCCTTTGTACACAACTGTGTCGTTGGTTGCTTATCACCTCAGGATTATTCCTCTCTCATGGGATTTTCTCATCTTATTTTCCAAAGACGACACTGCTCCTATTTCGCATCTTTTTTCCTATCTGGACGAATAACAAAAACACGTACCACATATTTTGTATTCTTCTTTAACTCTTGCAGCGCCCGATACATTTGGAACCAGAGATAGCGCAAAATTGTCTTCTCTAACCCCCGATTGGTCTATTTTCGGATGCTGTCTGACCTTAGCATGAATGTGTTACATACCATTGACTAGCCTGTAATGCATAGATTATTTTATACATTTAACACTTTGCTCTATCTCTTGTCATTGTCGAGCTATTCATATTCTTTGCTTTGAGAGCCCAATTTTACGCACCTGTTTGACCCTTTAAACGTTCACGGCTGCTGATATAAAAAATACGGGTACGGTATGGATGTTCGGACTCTATTTTTAGTATTACTGGAATGAATAAGCTTCTCACTGATAAAGAAATTGAAGATTTGCTTCTGAGTAAAAACACTGATGCAGGGAATGATATTGGTGTATCGGGGGCGGATGTTGGCGTTGATACAGGGAAAGGTGTATCGGAAATAAGTCATTTGTGGTTTATTGTAGCCTAGAAAAACCGCAGGATGGTATGATTGGAATTACTGAAACAATGAACTCATAAAATGAAAAAACTGTAGGGTCCGTGATGGACTCCATAGGGTAAACTATACGTTTCAAAATTACGGCGGTAAACAGAGGGTTAAAAAATATACTAAAAATAATGAACAGATAACAATCAAGAATGACATTTTAGAAAATGTTTGGATAATTCTTGAGAATATCTATCAAATGAAGTAATCCATAATTTGAAAATATTTATTACTGATGAGAAAATTGAAGTCCTGGGCTTTCCCGCCTTAAGTTAGTGACTTTCAAATATCTAGGCTGAAACTAATAGCTTCAAAATGAAAAAGTTCATTTCATTAAAGTTAATGTTAGATGAGTTTCAAAATGTCAGTGTCTTTCTTGATTTGTTCGCTTTTTTAAAAAAATAAAAATTATTTGTAAAGAATATGTATCTTACGATTTGCATATTTGTGCTTTTTAAATTTTGTATATAAATGCGTGTATGTGTGTGAAAGCGAGAGAGAGAGAGAGAGAGAGAGAGAGAGAGAGAGAGAGATACTTCATTGTCCCTGACTTTCTAGAGGAACTGCTTCAACTTCATAAAATAGAGTACGTTCCGAAGAAATAAAAGTTACATAATAGTACAATAATAGCATCCGTGGTTTTACTGTCGATGTTTTTGCATAGTTTGTTTGGTGAGTATAAATTCGGGTATTTGTGATTACATATTGAAATAAATATGGTTGAGGAAATATAACTAGAGAATCTCAAATAGTTTCTTATGGTATACATGCAGTGAAAAGCATACAAACATACATCAAATAAATGAAAACAGAATAGTATTTTGTATAAAATCTGAAATTCATGGGGAAAGCAAGTGCCCCCTTGCCCCTCCCTGCCGACCCCATTGGTTCAAGCTAGGGCCAGTGGGCACCATGTCTGCCATCTTACATTCACATGTTTTGTAGAAAGCATTAAAAATACGTATGTTCACATTAACATTACATATTATATCTGACAAAAGTAAGATGACCTTTCAGCATCGTATTTATGTTGCACTTTCAATACAAAGCGATATATTACACCAACCCCTTGTTATATAAAATATAGAGGGAGATACGTCTTTATAGAGTAGATTTCAAAATTATGGACATGATTTTAACACCCTACAACAAATAACACAGTGAACACGGCTAAAACGTGTCATCAGATCAATCGGGTCAAGTTTGGGAACAGCTCTATATGTCGGACCAGGCCTGACTTGGTGAACCGGAGAACAAAGGAGAGTTTTCAATTATTTTCTTGAATTTGAACAGCGTTTCTTTCAGGGATGACCAGGACCGGAGGTGTTACGCCCAAAGCTCGATAAATCCGAAAAGTCCTAGTTCATTATAGTTTCTAGGCCGGGTCAATCGGTTTCCCGCGTCAATCAGGACATTCGAGTCAAGTGTCGGACCAGTTTGCCGGATCAGCGAAAGAAAACCGGTTTCAGCTCAGGAATCTAGTACCCACTGACACACATTGGGTTTCCGTTACTACCTTTTAAGAAATAAAAGTGTGTCGAAAAAATCCTTGATCCCCAAGGTCTGCATAATTATGAATCTCCCACTAGCACTGCGAAATGATTCTTTGGTCTTGTTAATTTCAAAATAAAGGAACGCCCACAGACACTGTTGTTTCTGAGAAAATGACAGAAAGATGATCTGAAACTGTCCAACGAAAGAAAAGGAAAGTAATTCAGTATCCCTAACGGTAACCAAATCGCAAAATCGTTTGCGGATTTTATTAAACTGAGATAAAAGAGGTGAAAACAACAAAATTTTACTGTGTATAAACAAAACATTAAATTAATGTAGTGTAACCAGATATTGCATCGTAACAGCTGAGGGTAGCATATATGCAAGCAAAAAGATGTATAATGTTGAATATATCTCTGAAAGGTTTGCAGTGCTGACAACAGGTTACCCCTACATTGCCAAAGACTGAAGCAAGTAATGAAGCAGACAACGTAGATGCAGGCAGATTAACAGGTAATCTTAACCAACGAGGATAGTGACTGTAGTGCATAATGTCTTTGCGTATTTCCTATTCTTGCATATTGCTTATTGCCAATTCCATCGCATTTATTCTATATTACCAACTACATATTCACTCTTGATCAAGAACCGTAAATAGTTGCAAACTTAGTAGAGTAGTTATTTTTTCCAACATACCCGTAGTAACGATAAGTATATGGCATTTTCAAAGTTTTGATCTGTTGAAACTTCACAGTTTGCAATACTGTGTTTTATATTTCGGCCATTTTCAGGTAATGGAGGTAACATTTGCATGGCTATTTAATGAAATTCTAGAGTTAAAAAGGTTGAATACAGACTAT
>JAGDQP010018845.1:0-35854 GCA_022664845.1 Lepisma saccharinum
AGTCATATCGTATGTACTTTTTTAATTGAAATATTATTTCCTTCTCATGCCACCAAAAATTTTCTCACGATGTTCTGAAAACGGGGTGGGGTCTAAGAACAGGGCTAGGGGCATGGGAGTAACCCTGGGTGACCCTGGGGTTCAGGACTTCCGGAAAACATATCAAAATTAAGATTAATGTCTCCCCAGGTGTTCAAATTTTGGTGGGGGCGACTGCCACAAAAGAGACTTCAGCTACTTAAATATTTTTGAATATATATATTTATTCAATAATAAAATTGTTAAAAAATAATAATAAATGAAGCAAGTAAATACGCCACGGCATGGTAAGGACACCCTATGTGTGAATGGTCGCGGCTATGGCGCTGACGTAGCATGGCAGGGAAACGGCATGGGCACAGCATTGTAAGTGTGAATTAGCCTTAGCGGTGATTCCAACACACTCTTCATGAATGTATTTGCGCGACGATACACAAAGATGCATGTCTGCAACCCTGTCTGCCTGATAAAGGTAACAAAACCAAGATTCACAAGACTTGGAGCAACTCATTGTCGGTTCTTCAGGACTATTAGAAGCAGTTGCTGAAATTCTGGTCGTTTTAAACGTGATGACACTTGCTTTGTTTTCGTTTTAATCTTCTTACTTTTTGAATTGGAATTGATAGCTTCCTTATTACCTGGCATTATCTTTGTTTTAATTACAAAACATTATGATGATGAGTGTTCAGTACAAACATTTCAAATACGCAATTCTTTCATTAAAATAGTTATGAATGCATTTTGCGCAATATGACGGTGGGCCTCTTTACTTTTTCTGGCGCCTGCTAGTTACACAAAGCAATACATTTTATGTTCGCGTATGCTCACATAGCTACATTATCGATGCATTATACTGATTAGGTTTTCAAAAATAGATACTGGAACGAAACATTACTTACTTTACTAAAATAACAGCAAGATATTTTCTTGCTTCTTGCTCAATATGCCACTTCAACTGGAGCTGCTGCCACTCACGCAACTCGCAAACAAATATGTCGCGCAAAAATGTTTTTTTTTTTTTTTTTGTCATGAGGATATATACAAGGCTATTCAAAATGATCTTCCTGATTACAAATTTTATTAACTCTCGTTTCTAAACACGTACATTCGTGAAAGTGATATCAAATGAAAGAGAAACTCAAAAGGTTTTAGTATCTGGCAAAGCTGAAGTATTAGTTGCGCAGCTCACCGCTAGGGCGACAGTAACACAGGATGGCAGCATATGAAGACAGGAAAGCTTGTTGTGTGCTAAATTTTCATAGTAACCAGTCTGTTATTAGTGTCCAAAGAAGTTCTAGAACCAAGTTTGGGGAAGAACCCCCTAGCGGGCACAGTATTCGTAAATGGTACTTTGATTTTAAAGCAAGAGGATGCATCCGCAAGAAGAAATCGCCCGGCCACCCATCGGCAAGTGCGGAAGTAGTGGAACGTGTTCGGGCCATTTCCACGAGAAGTCCACTCAATCCACGGTGAAAGCAAGCAGAGAATTGCAGATACCGCAGCCTACTGTGTGGAGGATTATTCGTAAGCGACTGAAATTTTATCCATACCGGTTAACATTGTTGCAAACCTTGAAACCTAGGGACAAAGAGAAGAGACTTGAGTTCTGCGTTACGATGCAAAACCTAATGGAAACTGATGGTTTCATGGCATCATTAGTGTTTGGTGATGAAGCCACTTTCCACCTTTCGTTTATAGTTTACAAACAAAATGTGCGAATCTTGGGTTTGAAAAATCCTCATGTGTATGAGGTCATATTCGCGATTCCCCGAAGGTGAATGTGTTTTGCGCGGTCAGCCAAGGGAAAGTGTACGGCCCTTTCTTCTTTGTTGAGGAGACTGTCACAGGACTTTCGTACCTACACATGCTGCAGACATGACTATTCCCATAGCTAGAAGAGGAACATAAGAATTTCATTTTTCAACAGCATGGGGTACCACCACATTTTCATAGAGATGTCAGAAGTGAGCTGAACAGAAGACTACCACACAAATGGATTGGACGTGCAGGTAGTAGGGATGAAGAGATCTTACCCCGTGTGACTTCTTTCTGTGGGGTTTTGTGAAAGAAAAAAGTCTACAAGTCACCCTACCACTGTAAATGATCTTCGAGTACCCATTACAGACGCTGTGTTATCCGTCAATCACGAAATATTACAACGTGTTTGGCAGGAATTTGACTACAGGCTTGATGTGTGACGAGTTACAAAAGGGGTTCATCTTGAACACCTGTGATCTGAAAAATGATAGGTATGTAATGAAACAAAACATTTTGAGTTTCTCTTAAATTTGATATCACTTTCATGTATGTGCGTGTTAATAAACGTGAGTTATTAAAGTTTGTAATCGGGAAGATCATTCTGAATAGCCCTGTTTACGGTGACATCTAGTAGCACCAACGGAAAGCTGTAGAGATCTGGGGATGAGTCATATTGGGGATCCGGGCCATAATCGGCACCTTAGTCTTCCTGTGCCGCCGTAAAAGTGATAGTTTCTCAGATCCTCAGTATTCAGTTTCAGGATTCTTGTAGTTCTTATTTCTCAGATATTTCTCGTTACATGTGCTTTACACAAGAACCTGGTTTCAGGTAACAGTGCCGGATCTAGGGCAACTTTGATCCCCATAGGAAAATGACTAGTTACGGCACTTTCAAGCAATTTAAAAAAAAACATTTATTGAAATGACCGGACTCCAACCCGGATCTTTCAGTTGCCGACTAGTCATACCACCAATACCCAGCTCTGGAACATTCCTCACTCATCAAGTCATCAGTTAAACAAACGACTCTGTCGGTGGTGATTTCAAGGCACTCCCCTACATGCGGAAGTTTTGATTGGGATATTATTATAAACTCGGTGACAACAACAACCAACGCGGCTGACCATCTCGACTAAGCCCTTTTCCAGAGTGTTTCCTAAGTCACTCCGGGTGAATATCGCGATGGTACCTTAACCCTAGAAAGTTAATGTAAGTAAAATTTACGTGTGACGCATAAGGAAATATAATTAAGTAGATGCACCTTCTCTTATGATATGCTAACACAGAAGAGTTAGCATGAGGTTTACATCGGTGTGTGCTGTGTTATCCAGGCCAGCAAATAAATTCTACAAGCTACTAAGAAAATTTTATTTACACTTAAAATATTACACTTAAAATTAGTGTAACTTTCATAGTAGTTTTGTTGCAGTATTTTTTACATGTGTTTATCATCAATACAATGTGGGCGAAAAGTCCCTTTACATGTTAATAGCATAGTACAGTTAGACATGTATATAAACATTGTTATCAACACAAAAAAAGTGTATTTTATACTATTGTTGAGCAGATTGACTCTTTATTATTATTTATTACTAACATTATTGTTGTTCTGTTACATATTGCTAAGATAAGAATTTCCCGCCATAAGCTGAGTCCTGCGCTTGTCACGTTCGCTTCGGTTATTATGGGAAGGACGTGGCAGAAGAACGTGGGGTTCAGTCGAGAGAGTTAAACCATGGCGGACACAAGTGCTTTCAGTGTTGAGGAGCGTCTGGTGGCTTCTGTGTGGGTTTACAAACGTCAGAACACAAAGAAGAAGACAATAGCAGACATTTTTAGGGACTTCGCTGTGCGATTTGGAAAAACGCCGCCATCACGACCAACGTCATTCGCGTGGGAGAAGAAAACCTTTGCGACGGGAAGTGTTCTTGATGTACAACATAGCGGAAGGCCTACGACTCGCACCGAAACTTGTACTGCTGTGTCGGAATAAATTGAACGATCGCCGATGAAGTCAACCCGTAAACGGTCTGCAGAATTTTTCATCCCACTACCGACTATGCGAAACCAAATGTGGAAAGAATTAAACGTGTCATGTTTTCGGCCATTTTCAGTTAATGAATTGAGTGATCGTGACTTGAAGCAACGTGTGCATGCATGTGAGATGCTGCTCGCACGCTTCCCGCATGCAAATGATTAAAAAAAAGTTGTTCTTTGACGAGTGCGATTTTTCGTAGCTCACGAAATCGTAACGTCCTTTTTTTTTTAGCAAAAGACAATCCGCACTTTTATGAGGAAATCGAGTGTAATCCGCCGCATGTTATGATTTAGGCAGGGTTAACGCCAGACCATATGCTTGGAGCATATTTCTATAATGATCCTATGAACCAGCACAGCTATCTTCACATGATTAACACGTGCTTGCTTCCAGAATTAACGTCAAGAGGAATAGCTTGCATAGTCGCACTTCAACAAAACGGTGCTCCACCACAGTTTGCTGTGAGTGTCCGCAGACAGCTAAATGAACTGTTTTCAAACCCCTAGATTGGACGTGGATCACAAGACCTTCCAGCACCGTTGTCATGGCCTCCACGGAGCCCAGACCTCACCACACCGGACAATCCACTATGGGGCATAATAAAGAATATAACGGGTTCGTACGGTGAAATTGTCTAATGTTATTGAATAAATAGTAGGTACTCAGATAGGATGGGTTCAAAGTATCACGATCTTGGGTAAATAGGCACACCACACTAGTAATGATGGATAATCTACTCATGTAACACCACCAAAAAGAACCACATCAATCTTGGAGAAAGGAATGAATAATAAAACTAGAAAACTTCGTAGAACCTTATGTGAATTAATACTTCTAAATAATTGTATCTTTAATACCTGGAATATTGATGATAAAGAACTTATTTATTACAACTAAAAATTATACAGAAGATAAACAATTATCCAAAATAATTGATAACAATCGCAGACGTATGTTGCTTTTTCAATAGAGACGTTTATGTCCACTATAGAAATATCAAACCACAATAATATTTATAAAAATTATTGTTAAAATGTCTTTGGTTTAATATTATTGATAAATGTATAAAAGACGTACGGTATTTCCAACAATTATCAGTTTATTATCAATTATCCGTAAGCTTCAAACACTAGAATTACCAATTCTGAGAAAACTTACTCAAATAATAGCAAAAATAATCTTAAATGCGTAGAGAACACCTTATCAAATGAGAGAGTCAAATAATCTTTAGCTTTTTTACACTAAAGGTGTATTATTAGCCCAACTCTTCGCAATAAAACAAGTATTTATTCTTTATTTAACAAAATATTACGTTAAAATACTTTATGACTTAGTAACAGTACAAATCATATGTTTTGTTTTCAATCCAAGGTGAAAAAATAAGCTTTTTTAGAAATTTCTAGATGTTTATACTTATACATACATGAGTAACACCTTACAACAATGTAATATAATGTTTCCTATTGATAAATATTTAGAACAATTCCAAACATCACGATACAAGCTTGCAATAACGTGAAAATATGATTTTTCACAATATTACCAAAAAGTTACCTCTTTACTAATGAGTTACGACCATAACAGTACTTTACATTTAAATATGGTAATAAACAATTTATTCATACACCAATACACTTTAATTAAACCAATATTTAATACTAAATTAAACGTACCTTATGATGACTCTCCAACACCTATCAAACTGGATCAAAACAAATCAACACTTAGCCACTTGATCTGAAAATACTTTGAAGACCGAAAAGTCTCTAACGAAGTAAGAAAACCGACTAATCTTGTCGACACGATCGCGTGCGCACGGATCGAAAGATATTAAGGTGGAAGAAATATTATTCGAAAAACTTCCCACAACTGAGAACAAAATGAAAACCAAAATTCCACACACCTAGAATAAGGAATATCACACCGCAACGCAACCCCAATGAATTTTAATCAAGAAAATCCTATCCGATTCTGAATATCAAAATAACGAAATTAAGATAGCAACAAAATCTACTATCAAAATGTTCATGGAAGGAAATTAATATCATACGGGTACAGGAATAAAAAAATAAGGTTTATAATTTTAATTACAAAATTCGTAGTCCTTTCTACTCGTTCAATCACAGGGATGACACAAAAATCTTCTTCCGAGGTATGTCCGCTTCTTTATTACGCTCCTCCTCTGACTGATCCTGGATCCCCTTCCAAACTTTAGGCAGGCAACAACCTTCCATTCAACATGTTTGAGGGTAAGTATCCAATACACTTCTTCGATAGAAAGATAAGTATATACAGGGTAAGTCAAAATGATGTACCCGATTTCATAAATTTATTTTGTGAAATATAATGAACATATCTGAATGTAATACATGTGGTAAGAAGGGTAACTCTCAAAGTTTTTTTCAGTCACATCACAAGTGCTCTATGTGAGCACCTCGCGTAACACGACACACATCAAGCCGATAGTCTATCTCCTGCCAAACCTTGTGTAGTGTGTCACGGTCAATCTCTGCAATGGCTGCTGTGATGCGGGCGCGAAGGTCACCCAATGTTGTTGGAAGTGGTGGTACGTAAACACGATCCTTTATGAAACCCCACAAAAAGAAATCACACGGGGTCAGATCGGGGGAACGAGGTGGCCAACGAATGAGAACTCAATCCTCCTGAGATGCACGGCCTATCCAGCGCTGTGGCAATGTCTCATTGAGATGATCCCGAACGCTGCCATGGTAATGCGGAGGGGCACCATCCAATTGAAGAATGAAATCTGCACTATCCTCTTCGAGCTGTGGAAGGAGCCATTGTTGCAGCATATCAAGAAAAACATGTCCTGTCACAGTAGGTTCAAGGAAGAAAAATAGCCCATAAATCTTTTCAGGGGAAATGGCACAAAACGCATTCACCTTGGGTGAATCGCGTTGGTGTTCCACAACTGCGTGGGGATTATCAGTTCCCCAGATCCTTACGTTGTGTCTATTCACATTCCCAGAAAGGTGAAACACCGCTTCATCACTGTAACGTAACCTTTCGGCGAACCCATCCTCTTCCATTAACGTGAGAAAATCAGCACAGAAAGACGCTCGAGCAGCATAATCAGTGTCTCTTAAGGCTTGTAGCGGTTGCAAGCGATAGGATTTCATTTGTAAACGTTTCCGCAGAATTCGCCATACAGTTTTCTGTGGCATTTCAAGTTCCCTCGCTGCCCGGTAGGTAGACTTCTGTGGACTCTGCACAAAACTGGCGCGAACACGTTCCACTGTCTCTTCCTCAGCTGAAGGACGGCCAGTCGATTTTCGCTTACAGATGCAGCCCGTATCTCTGAATTTTTCATACCACGTACGAATGGTTTTTCCAGTAGGTGGGTCTCTGCCATACTTGGTACGGAAATGCCGTTGAACACTCATCACAGAGTTGTTTACATGGTAATCCAGCACACAGAACGATTTCTGCTCTCCAGTCAGCGCCATTTTCGTTAACTGCTTCCAGCGCCGCGTAGCGGTAGACAATGCAACCACGCGGGACATAAACTAAACTCAACTAAACTTTGAACTTTTGCCTTTCCTTGCGCGTAGCTCACATTAAGATATGTTCATTATATTTCACAAAATAAATTTATGAAATCGGGTCCATCATTTTGACTTACCCTGTATTGTTTTTCCCGTGCCGCTATACCGGGTTACATTTATGCACAAAGCTGAAGTCGATATTATCCAACGCGACTGGATTCCAAAATATGACGTAAATGGAACTTCAGTACGAAACCAATATTATCTTCAAAAATAAACACTGTGACATTTATCACGAAGATGTGAAGTTCATAGAAATGGATGATTTTTCAGTTCTTAACCAATGTTTAAAAGACAATCGTTTTCTTTGCAGCACGTAAAGAAAATCGTAAAATTTATCAACGAGACAATATCAATACGACACTGCTTATTTTACGTTTCATTCGAAGATAACAGCCTTTCTTTATTTCCGCTAATTTGAATCTTTAAATATCCCGTAAAAAAGTCCTTGAAATACTTTTATTCTGTTGAGATTAACAACACCAGTGCTGTTTTTAGTAAATTCTGTCTCGAATTAGTAATACTGTAAATCATGTGATATCGTCTCTGCTTGATGACGTAACACCACTGGACACAAGTGTTTGTCTACATTTTTTCTCCTAGAAAAAATGAAAAAGAACAGTCTAATCGACTCGCAACAATCGCTCTCGCTCTGCGTAATTGTTGTTGTTAGGAAGCATGAATCTACTGCCTGCTTATAGAAAAGACGATAAAACAACAAAAACTGGGATAATGTTCTTTGCAAAACGAATGCAGTTATTTATAGTGTGCAAATATTTCTTTCAAATTATTAATAGGCATGAAGAAAAATCTTCTGGCGTTGTGCGTGCAGTTTACAAGTATGATATTTTCGTCCATAAGAGACTATGTGAAATTAACATATTAAAAGTGGTACTCACCCGGACTGTCCATGGTATATTTCACTCGCACGTTGGACTAATATAGAAGTTCTCTTTCTCACCAATTTTAGTAAATCTGGAATCTCCTTCCCGGTCTCCAGGTTTAAGGCAAGGTTATCCACAATGTCCAATGCAGGAACCACGACCACTATATCCAGCTCAGCAAATACTTCTTAACTTGCTATTTTCACTTAGTACCCACACTAATATAAAGGATGGACGAATATGTGTCCCAACCCCGACAATGGGATGAAACTTTCATTATTTAATCACCACTTATAATACACAGCGCAGATTGAAGTATCGTGTGCGTCCCTCCGCCACGTTATCTTGTTCCCTTCTAACTATCCATCCGAAAAATGTAGCCAACCTCATAACTGAAAGTTGCCTAACCAAGCACTCATTCAGATGATACATTTTTTTTTTAATTTTTTTACTGGGCTATCACAAGAAGACGTTCGTAAACGACGATCAACTGAAAGACGGAGTTTGCATGGCATTTGAAAGGATCGCCCCTGATATGCTGCAGCAGATGCACACAAGAACATGGCGACACATCAACCTTTGCATCGAACATGGAGGTGCGCACACTGATGTTGTTGATCAGTGAACCTTCAACCTTTGTAACAATGTTAATATGTTATTCACAATAAATGTTAACATTAACCATTGTTATTCAAAATGAATGTTGAAATTAATATATATATATATACAGGGGTTGGACAAAAAATCTAAAAACACGTCATACAGGACACGTAAGTGTGGCCCGCCACTGTACACCACGTGTTGAGGTTGCCGATCGTGTTTTGTTTTCAATGTGCCATGTGGACCTTCCTCTTCCGTCAGCAGTTCCCAGTTCACCTGTGAGTGTCGTGGTGTGCAAGTGATGCGGTAAAATGGGCGACCTGACAGACTTCCAAAGAGGCATGATCGTTGGTGCCCGTCTGGTTGGAGCTTCAGTGACAACAGTGGCGACCATTGTGGGGGTATCGACAGGCACTGTGTCCAATGTCACGAGAGCATACACAATGCATGGGCAAACAACGTCTGCAAAGCACAACAGTGGTCGAAAGACAATCCTGTCCGATAGGGACAGGAGGGCATTAAAACGGATTGTAGTAGCTAAAAAGCAGACCACTGCAATGAAAATTACGTCTGAACTCAATTCCGGCCTACAGAACCCGGTTTCATCAAAAACAGTGCGACGGGAACTTCATAAAATGAAAATTCATGGCAGGGCCGCGATCGCCAAACTTCTGGTCAGAGCAGTAAATGCGAAGCGGCGTATCCAGTGGTGCAAGGACCACAAGGAGTGGACGCTTGATCAGTGGAAACACGTAATGTATTCCGATGAATCGACCTACACCTTGTTTCCAACAACCGGTCGTGTTTACGTATGGAGAACACCGTCGCAGGCCTATGATCCAGACTGTCTGCGCCCAACTGTAAAGCATGGGGGTGGTTCTGTTACAGTATGGGCAGTGATATCGTGGTTTTCTGCAGGTCCCATCATAGCCCTGCATGGAATGATGAATGCTAAGGCGTATGAGGTCATTTTGGGGGACCAGGTTCTACCCATGGCCCACACATTGTTCCCGGATGGTGATGGCATCTACCAAGATGATTTGGCATCCTGTCACGCTGCAAAAACGGTGCAATCATGGTTTGAGGAGCATGACCAGGAGCTATTACACCTCCCCTGGGTCCCACAATCACCAGATCTAAACATCATTGAGCCATTGTGGTCTGTGTTAGAAAGGCGTGTTCGGTCTCATTACCCTCCACCATCATCCCTTAAGGAACTGGAGCATGTTTTGGAGGAAGAATGGTACAACATTCCACACACCACGATTCAGGAGCTGTATACGTCCATTCCACGTCGGATCCAAGCTGTTTTGGACGCAAAAGGAGGCCCCACACCATACTAGGTATGATTTTAACACTTTTTCAAACGTTTTAGATTTTTTTGTCCAACCCCTGTATATATATATATATATATATATATATATATATATATATATATATATACACTGTTTTGTATTCATAAGAATGTTTATCCACATGTCTAACTGTACAATTCTATTAACATGTAAAGCGACTTTTCGCCAACCCTGTAGAATAGTTTCGTGTGTAGAAACTTGGTAATTACTACAAAAATGGACATCTTTCCAATAATAAATAATGATGGAGCTATTTTGCAGATATTAGCAGAGGAATTTAACTCAGAAATGAAAGGTATTGTTGAACGTGATACCGTGTAAATTTAAAACGTTCAAGCCCACAATTATTTTGTAATAGTTTTAAAACAATAAATTTCAGTATTAGAGACAGAGAAATGTATTATCTAGGCCTATGTCAAAAGTAGACCGATAACCCATTAAAGAATGTGTACGTAAATCTTACCTTTAATAGTTTGGTATTGAAGTTTGTCTTTCTAAGGTTAAATATAAGCCATGCACGACTCGTTTGTGCATTCTTTCTCATAGCCCATCCCAGCTCGAGCGAAAGATGCCTCAAACCCTTAAATAAATTCAAATTGAAACAACTATCATGTTTTGCTGTCCATTTTTTAACAAACACTTCTTGCTTCATGAAAAGAATTGCATTTGTCTTAGATGTTAGGAAATTGCGCTGTTGCCAAACATTGATTTATTCATTATCATTTGCCGTTTTATATTTAGAACTTCCTCATTAAAACATGGTGTCCTGTACTGAATGAAAACGTTGCCAAGAAGAAAATTTTCTTCTTTCCTTTTGTCCCCCACGTACTCGATAATTCACGTTTCTTCGAGCAACAGAGTGAGAGAGAACATTGATAAATACAAAATTATAATTTCTTCCTTTTTTTATATATATTTCGCTAGGAGCTATATTGGCAGTGCAAACTACGGGAGTATGCCAGAGAAAAGATGACTTGCCTTGGTTGACAATTCTACTTTCAAGTAGATTATGTTCTGAGGCTTTCGAAGGGCCGTGATTTCTATTAAAAAATAATAAAAAAAAAACTTTTGAAAGACATATTTTTCTTTAACAATTTATACTAAAAAGTAAAAAAATAACTGTGTTTATTAAAGAAAAGCAAGGGGTGTTCTCTCGTATACAGTCATTTTATAAATTCTTCAATTGGCTCGCCCCATGTTTTCTTTTTAGTCATGCATAAAAAATTTTTTTTTTTACTTTTTAGTACGAATTGCTTAAGAAAAGTATGTCTTTTAAAAAGTTTCTAAATTATTTTTTACGAGTTATTTCTGTGTTTGGATACCTTTTCTCAATCTAATGTTTTGCGACCCACATGCTAAAGTGTTCTGCAATCAGTCAAGTACAACATTGCTGCAGTCTAGTCTTTTAGGATAAAGAAGTCCATATTAAAGAAAATATTAAAATATGCTTTTAAAATATATAAATATATAGAAATATATGAAACTAAGAATGAAATATTGTATTTTCACCCGACTTACGTCGCTGTGCAAAATGTTATCATTGTATGACGTCAGGAAATGAGTTCAATTAACCATTGTGAACTAAAGAAATGAATCTAAAAATATCTTGAAGTACAATTGCTTTTAGGCTTCAGCAGCAACTGTGAGGCCTTATACAACCGCTCTCTGTCCGTCTATCCGTATGTACACAACTTTGAACTCAGGAACTAGGCTACTAGTACTAGGAATGTGGTTGAGATGCCGTTGGAAAAGTCTCGGTGAGAGGAGTTCAAACCCGTATAGATCACCTGATCGTAGGGTAGAGTTATGAGATACGAGGGAAAGAGTAATTTTTAACCCAGGATTTACTAGGTCTACAGGAAGGTGTTTGAAGTGCGTTTGGAAAGTTCTCGACGCAATTTTGTCAACGAAGGGTTGATCATCCAAATAGGGTGCTCGTTGCTGTAGCCTGGCGGTATCATATATCCACAATTCCCCAACCTCACTAGTTTAAAATTGTACTAGCATTAAGAAGTAAACGAAATTACTCTAGATTATTAACCTCTAAGCCCAGTTATGAAAGGTAATAAGGTTCTAATATCTTATCTAATCCTAAAGTTTTGTTTCCGTACATGAATAGTCACAATTTCTGTAATCCACTTTGAGCGTGGATCTATCATGATGTATTGTATTATTGATAATACAATTAGTGACATTTTTATAGCTGGATTTAAGTAAAAACAAATATTTGTTTCGTTTTTTGTAGCAACTTTGGAGAACATTAAATGAATGAGTATAGAAACTATATACATCACTGTATCGTAAGTTTGCAAGAGAAAAAGAAAACTGTATGCCATTCCCAAACATTAGAATGCAAGGAGCGTTTATCATTACAAACGTTGCAGTCATTTGTGTAAGGCATCAAATTTCTATGCGATTACGTTGGTGGCGACACTGGAGAAGAAGACTAGTTCGGATTTTGTGACTCAGTTTTTTTTAAAGTATTTCTCAGTTTTACCGGACAAATAACGTGATTGTACGTAGACTAAGACCCTGGAAGTTATATTTCTCATTACTTTCCCAGAAAGATTGCTCGGCGAAGAATGTCGTCTAACAAATTTTGTAAGTGCCCACTGCTTGTTCTGGTAAGTATTCTGATTATGTGTTCGATTCTATATGTCTTTGACAGATGCTATTTCACTGGCCTAGCTGCAAACTATACAATTGTGCCCCTCCCAACATAGCGAAGATATTAGGCGTGTTACGGAATTGCACCGGCAAAGTCAGGCAGAAGACATTCTTCTAGAAGATGTAATAAAGGAAAACGCTGATTCAATATATACTAGTTTACTCACACTGGACATATCTGCATAGGCTATACATTGACAAACCAAAAAACAGGAAATTCATTTCTTAAGAATATCCCAAATATTGCTTTACACATAGATCCTTTTCATACACTAAAATACATAAGTACAGTCACCGTCAAAAGTTTGTACCCAAAAGATAGATCAATCTGAATACAGTTTTGTTTTGCAACTTACAGACAATGAAATTATTTTTACATTAGAGGAAACGGTACGCAAATTGGTAAATTTATCCCAGATTCATTCGGAAAAGAAATGTTAAATTTGGGTACAAACATTTTGCGCTGACTGTACACGTAATAGTGTGGAAATGAGTTTTGTCGTAAGAATACATAGAATACATGGTAACCATAGATGCTCTTTACTATGTAACCTCAAAGTACGTTACTTATTTTACCTACTCCATCGTACGAAGAGCTAAAACACACAGAAAAAAATATTTATTTCTAATTGCTAAAAAAACTTATTAGAATAGGGCCCAAACAAAAATTTATTGTCTCTGAATAATAGTTTGTTTCAGCGAATTAAACTACGAGCACTAAAAAAAAAACTATAAGAATCCCGTGCAGGAATCGAACTAAGGTTCCAGTATATTGAAATTTGACACGCTATGTACATTACTACGGCGCCACACCCGGAACTGTTTGTCGTAATTATATAAAGGTCAAATTTGGAACTTTAATAGTAATAGTATAAAACGGAATATTATCACTCGTCATTTACAGCACCAGTTAATTCTCGACTATTTTGTTGTGGTTAAAATCTTGTTTATTTCTGAATATTTTATATGTTTGGCGCAAACGAATGAGCAACATAGAAATACATGAGTTTGGAACACATTTAGTTTCTTAAATGGAACGAATAATAATCTCAGTAAACAAAGCCGACTCTGAGCTTTAGAACGTATTTGAAACTCTGCTTATTGACATAGCATACGAAGAATAGCATGCGATACTGACCATTGTTATAAAACGTACAGTAGACATTACAGTATAGTAATATATTGTATGTTGTAAATTTTAAGTTATAAGATTTTCCCTATATGAGCAGAACTCCACTTATCTTCAGCCAACAAACGTTTTGGTCTCATAGGTAAGGGATAGAGCTGCCAACTAGCTGCCCAGTGTTCAAGTCTCCCTCAGTACCATTGTAGATTTTTTCTTCGCTGGTGCCAATCAAATTTGTTTAAAACAGACATTCGTCTAAAACAAATATACAACTTTATTTCGGCCTTATTCGAACATTTTTGGGGGAACCAAAAGCAAAGATTTTTCTCTGTGTGGGGTCACCGGGTCAATCGGGTTATTAGGGTCAAGTTTTGGACTGGGTCATTGATTCTATGCTTTAGACCTGGTATTACCCGGTGATCCTGGGGACAAAGTAGAGGTTTTTCTGAGTTCTTTCCTTATTATACACTGTTCCTTTTGAACATTGTTTCTTCCAGGAGTGACAGGACACTGGGTGCAAAAGTGTATTAGTGCCTACTAAGGAACTCGTTCACCTAGAAGCTAAAGTGTCAACAATAACTCTGTTAGTGTCTATTTTGCCTAAGTATCTTCATATTTTGCGCTTTGCCCCACCGCTATTTTCGGTAACCTCTTCCCGTCTTGGAACAGTCATCGCTCGCTACATCTGTTGGACCGATCCGCTTACATCGTTGAGCTTTCCGCCATTGTCTGCTCTCACCGAAAATATCTTTCCTCAGTGGACAATGCTTCAACGTAAGAAAACTTTATCAGTGCCTTATAATTTGTTTCAACCCGACTTTGTCCGTACTACTGTGTTTCTGGATGCCACCCCTATGTTCATTGCAGTTGTGTTGGAAGATGGTATCGAACTTTCTGTTGCTCGCTTCTCTCAAGCATATCCTACCTTTGTCACCGAGTTTCTTGAAGCAGTTGTGGCGACCCTTCTCATGTATTCTAAACAAGTGTCTATTATGTCCGACAACATTGCTGTAGTGTATTCTATGAATCGATGTACTTGCCACGTAGACTACCTGATACCTATTGCTCACTATGTGTATACCTGTGTCAATAATTTTGTACTATGTTATGTATTGTCAGAAAATAATAAAGCGGATCGAGCTTCACGCCATCCGTTCCGGATGTAACATGAAGGAACCCACAGACACGGTTCGAATCCACATACGCGTTCGGACAGAAACTGCACTGGGTATATTCAACAAAACCCAACAAACTACCGGTATTATAATTCATATAGAAACCTATAAAATGTCAAGATTTTGAAAGCTTGTATCTCGAAAATAATTAAAACTTCAAAAGCGGTATTGTACTCAAATTCTAGGTGATTTGAGTTTAAATAAAACATATACGAACACAATTGGGGAGGTAATTAGTGAGCTTTTAAGAAAAGTTGAAAATTTACAACAAAAAAGAATCAAATTTTGAAAGCTTGTATCTAAAAAAAACTATGAAAGTTACAAAAGGATTATTAGGCTCAAATTGTAGGAAACTTAATGGTAAATAAGATATTTGAACAGTTTTTGCTGTAAACTTTACCATTGGGGAGATAATCAGCAATATTTTAAGAAAAGTCGTAAAACCTTGACGAAAATAAAGATGGCGTCGTATTTTAAGATAGCAGACCCGAAAATCGGGGACTTCCCTACAAAATTTGTTGTGCTGAGGATACAGAAGAACTATATAAAATCTGTCGCTTTAATTCAGCATGTCATGATTCTGGCTAATATTTGCTCTAAGCAACCACACTACTAAAAGTGAACTGATTTCAGCTCTGATCGTGTGAGGTGGTATCGTTCGTTACAACTTGTCAGTAATCGCCCAGAAATGTAAATTAAAGAAGAAGACAGAATCATCGTATTTTTAATGCCTAAATATATTTCTGAACTGTACAAATACAGAGCTGTGAAAGAAAACTGCTCGGAATTTGTCTTTTAGTTTCCAACTGCATGATGACAGCTCCAGAAAGTACACGATACTCATCTAACCGATAGTCCAGTTCCAGCAATTGCACGATTCAGTAGTAATAATGCTATTTGCGAGCTTCTGGACGTTTATTGCAAATAATGGCACGATAATCCTTGATGTACCTCCCAGGAAGGAGAGGGAGTACGGTGTTAGATCTAAGAATCTGAAGAATGCCTGTGGAGCGCAATATTCTGAAATTTGTTGCTATTTTCTCCAAGTGATGCCATCAAGCACCTAGACTGGGAAAAGTACGTCTTCGGGACAAAACTTGAAGAGTTTCTTACGAAGCGGCCATAACTCAGTTGGTAGAACTCTGACTTTGCATTTGAAAGGTCTTAGGTTCGATTCCAGCGGCCGATGATCCTGACTGATGATTTGCAAGTTTTTTTTTAAGTCACGTCAGGTAAATACCGTGATGGTGTCTTCAAATTAGGCTGTGACCGACTTCTGCCCTCATTCTTTCCCTTACTCTATCCAGGGCTGAGCCATAGATGCCTAAAGACTACAGATAAATATTGTTTTTCGTCTACTAACTTTCTGAGAAATAATTCTTTACAATTTTTTGTCGTAATGAAAGTAAGAGGGTATAAAATGAATGAGTATTCTTCAAACTCTGTAGTTTCTCATGGTAACAATTCATAAAATTTAAGATGAAATTAAAAGTGATAATTTAAAAAAAATGCTGACATCATATTTTGGTCCATTTTTCACGACCAGTGTTGCAAGCCACAAACAGAAAAAAAAATACTTGTAAATTCTAGAAATAATAGTTTCGAGAGAGAGAGAGAGATAGAGTTTGCGATATTTTTTTTTTTTCAGGGTTAGCGTATCGTTCCAATTCATAAAAGAATGAACAATAGCATATTCTCATAAACCCACACATCCTATCAAACATTCACATTTCGTTTCTGGAAATCATATTTGCTTTGTTTTATGCTTATAAATATTCCAATAATATCATTTTTTATCCTTCATTTCCTCTTCTTTTATATTCCGATATCGAGGCCAAAGCTGGAATAAAGAAGAAGTAGAAGAAATGTCTCTCATGAATTCTTACTTGCATGTCCATCAGGCAAGGCAAGAAAGAAAAGGAAAAATGAAAGAAGAAGAAAACAGCAGTGCATTCGAAGTATTTGTTCCACGTGGATGCGGAGTATATATAGAATGTTGGTATGAATCCCCCCCGCTCCCTACATCTCGAAATACTTCAATTTCTCTGTCTCACTCCATTTCTCTGTCCCCTCGGCATCTTTCCCTGTCCCTCTCAACCTTTGCCTATCCCTCTTTCTCTTCCTCTAACCCCCCCGCCCCGCCCCCCGCCGTGCTATGGCCCCTCCACTGTACAGTTAGTTCCCTCTGGTCTGTTTCGCAAGGTTGATCATCAGGGAAGATAATACAAAGGTAATGCGCATGCGTCACTTGTCTCCTAGCAACAGGAGAAGTTCTTGTCTCCACTGCTGGAGCCCGTCGTCGGTCCGCTGTGTTTTTTAGTGGCGAGGCTTCAGGATGTCTGTGTGGACGGATGTCCTGTTCTGGATCTTTGGAGTGTTCTTGGTTCAGTTCTTGTCGCCTGTCATTGCTCAAACGCAACAGAAAAGCTTTGTAGCAGGTATGTAGGACAAAAAACTATTATCTAGTCTTTCTAATATTGTTGTCATTTAGTTTTTAAATATTCACCGTCTCTTTTGTACTGAAAAATAACTACAATATTTTGTTTGACCTCTATAAGGATTACTTTTGAAAGTGTCCTGCGTCATGCTCATGGATGTGAATGGTGGGATTAACAAGTGATTTATTTAGTCAGAAAATGACGAACCAATCCCAAATTACAGGTGTCCATTGTATAAAGAAATAATACAGCAAATTAAAATGCATATCGCAGAGAACATTACAATAACAACAAGAGAGAAACACAGTTTCCACAGGGAAGTATTTAAATATATTCATTGTCATGTCAGGGATCATTCTAGAGCGTATAATTGCTATTTATAGTACGGATAGCTATCTCCTTTCAAGTACTTATTGTAAGCCGGATAAGGTCAGCATTTAAGAATACTTTAGCATAGAATTTGTTATGGATTTACGACAAAAGAATCGTTGTTTGCGGATATAAGTTCTTATTGGAAGAACTTTCCTATTAACGGTTGTTTATTAGTCGTTAGTTCAGAAAGAAATTTAATATCATTAATAATTCTCCTCCCCTAGAAGGTCAGGAAATCAAATTTTCCTGCTTGTAGAGATGAAAAATCAAATTTTCGATAAAAAAAAATCCCGTTTGTTTGTACTCCGAGAATCTCAAAATTTTGACTGAATGACCTGTTTCTCTGGAATATTTACTGCATTATGGATTTCATAGTATAGAAATAATACTCCAACTTATATATGAGAAAATTTAAATTAGAATAACTAAAGAATCTGTGGATTATTGTAACTGTTACCTGCAATTTAAATACGCTTCCTTTTTTTCCGTGGTTACAATGTATTTATTGAAAATTAAATAAGAACTAAATTTTTAATTGAATTGGAATTATTTTAGCTAAACACCTTGAAATGAGTATGCTTAATTATACTTACTTTTTTTACGCTTCCTACCACTTGTGCATTTAGGGACATTTATCACAGGTTTATTTGTTTGACATCACTTAACAACATCATTTAGGTCAAACTAATTTAAAATCGATTTAAGTCGTACAATAACGATATGAAACAAGAACGGCGACATACTCCTGTTTGCTGTTAAATCACAACTTGTAGTAAACATTACAATTCTAACTAATACAGTTTATTCGGCATTGCCGTAATTTGCTTTACTTTTTTTAAAATATAAAACAAGTCTGATGTTCAGAATAGTAAAGTTCCTACTTAACTTTTTTTTTAAAATTACGCGAATATTTAGTTGAATTACTACTGCATATCGTCGAAGAGAATTTCTTACATGATATACTGGTGATGCATATCGGGATTAGTGACTCCGGCTTGAACAAAATGTCTTATTATTTTTTTTTTTTTAGTTTTGTGTTTACGTTTGATTGCTACTAAAAATGTGTCTCCGGTGGGTGAGTAGTAATCAAGGGATCCGTGGTTCGATTCCCGGTGGAGACACAACTGGTTCGAAGTCCACGTTAAACTGTAGGTCCCGTCCTGAGAAGCTTACCAGCTCGTTTAGGATGTTAATAACAATTCAATCAATTGAGCTATTAAAAATGTGTAGCATTAAAGCTGGCTTTAAACAGATATCGACCTAACAACCTAAATCCTTTTACACAACAAAAACAAAGATGTAACTGTTTTCAGCTTTGTAACAGTTCCTTCCTCAAACTGAAACTAAAAAGTCAATACAACAGAAAATAATCAAAAAGGTTGTCATTTTTTTTTAAAAAACTAAGAAATCAAACCTTCTACTATTTTAACCAAGCACAGACTACTTGCAATTAAAAGGAATAATCTTTAAACATAAGCCTAAATAAACAAAACCACTCCAAGCTGACACATGTGAAACTATGATTATTTTATTATTTTGATTTATTTTCAAATTATATCAAGTTTGTGGTTCCAATCTGAGGAAGTCTCTGTTGCAGAGTTGAAACTGGTATGATATCTAAGGTTTTGTTCCGTAAAGTATTTAGGCTAGTTTAAATTTCGTTTTATTTATATGTCCTTTAGGCATCTATCCCTAAGATCAGATCGAGAGAGTAGGAGGTAGGATATTGAAAGTAGTCTTCAGTGCCTAATTCGAACTACCGTACCGGCATTTCCCTGGTGTTACTAAAGAAAACCCTCAGTCAGGATGGTAGACCGCTTGGATTGAAGCCAGTACTACTTAGATGCGAAGTCAACGCTTCATCTACTGACTTGGTTCTCAGCGTAGCGTATATGGTATAGTGATGATAAACATAATATTCGAAGCACAGAACGCAGTGTTGCAAACTGTTAGTATAATATGACATTAAACGTTGAAAATGGACATGTGGAATATTTCACATGGTATATTGTTTATAGTTTGCAACACGGTGTTCTATGCTTTGCATATTATGCTTATCATCACTAAAGGATATCATTCATTCAACAAACAAACGATATACCGAGCTGGTAACATTGACAACCTAATGAGACCACTTTTTAAAACTCCTAATATCCACGGAATTGCTACAAATCACCTTCCAAAAACTATATTTTATTTTAATGCATCTTTCCTGATTTATGGTGAAACATTCATTGTATTTCCCATTGATAGGAGTCCATTTTGGACTTCAAGTTGGAAACACTGTATCTCAAAAACGAAGGGAAATCGGACGAAGCTTCATATGGACTTTCTTTCCTTCTTTTGGTGTCAAGAACTCGATAGTGAAATTTCTCCCACACAATAAGATACACCCTGTATATGCTCTTTCCCTATATCTATAGTTAAATGTACATATAGGAGGTTTCTCTAATAATTTACTATCAAAGTTTGATATTCTGTTAGATCATACGATTCATAATGTTGTTTTCTTTTACATCAATAACGTTTCACAGAAGCACCCAAATAAGGCTGAAAAGATATTTGTTTTCTGCTTTGTTATACAGGGTGTTACACAAAACACAAGCTGGTGTCCTTTTAACCCGAATACATGTTCGTACCCTTCTCACTTCATTCACATCAACTTTTCGTAATGCTGCTTCACTTTTGTTTGAAATCTTTGTTTCAATGTTATACTTCAATTACGTGCATGAAAGTTAATTGTTTAGAACGTTAGAATTAAAAAAAAAAAGTCCACAGAAAGGAAATGGGAGGGGTATGATACTAGAAATATGTTTCAGTAATATAAACTCGTAGAAGATGGCTGAGTTGAACAACAAATCAACACCTGAGGCTTACACTGTCCTATTTCCATAGGAATTCAATAGGAAATAAGATAATATAATCCTCAGAGGTCGAAAATATATCTATCTGTCTCTAAATCTGAAAACTATTGTAATCAACATTGTGTGATGTTATTTATAGATGTTTAGAAAAGCTTTATATATACTACCTTAAGAAATCAAGCTTCACTCAGAACAGCCCAGATGTTGAAAGCGGATGTAACGAAATATATTTCTTGCTGTTTAAAAATTTACACGAAATCACTCAAATAGGTCTCTGTTTACATACAAATTAATCTCGAAACTTGTGTCCTGTTCGTCCTTGTATTCTAGATTAAACAGTAACTGAAAATAATCGAAATATATACGTAAAAAACAAAAGAGGAACAAAGATTGTTTTCATCATGCCCATTATCAGATTTTCTGGAATTGGACTGATTTAATTTAATTGATGATTTTCAGAAGTTTTTGGGTAATGTTGGGGTAAAGTGTAGGGTAGAGAATATGGAAAGTTATCCATGAAATAGCTTTAATGTACACTAGGATATATAAAAATGGTATATCAGATTTTAAGAGCCGAAAGGTTTTTACAATATAACGATATTGAACTAATACTTAATGACTATTGAAAACAAATAATTTAATTTCTTTTTAGATTGAAGTTTAACTTTCTTCAGAAGTGAAAAATAATTTAAGGATTTTGGACTTCGAGAAATGTCCAAAAATCATTTTCTGTTACGCTGAGTGTACCATAGGTGTCTATATATTTACACTTGAAAATGCAGGTGCAGTACAAACATTGACCGACAAAATATTTACTTTCAGCAAATGAAAAATATATTTGTTTTTAATATAAAGATTGTCGCTTCTTGCCTTGCTACTTATTATCTTCCTAACATGTAAACAAATGATTGTATATTAATATGTATAAGCTACATGTTTTTCATATTGTCATAGAGAAATATGTTATTCCCTTCATTCCAAATATAGCATGGCGATAACTTGTTCTTGAATTCCATCGAAAATAATATTTTTAATTAAATTGTATAAAGACAGCCTTAAATACTTTTAATCTCATGCTTGGATAGGGTAAGAGAAAGGATGCAAGAAGGAGTCGGCGAGGGTCTAACGTAAGTTGAAGTTACCATCCCAACATTTGCCTAGTGTGACTGAAGAAAAAGTCCTGGAAATTGTAAGTCAGGATAGTCAGCAGCTGATATCGAGCCCAGGACCTCGCAAATGAGAAGCCAATGCTGTACCAACTAAGCTACGACCGCTCGCTATATTTATCTAAAAATATCATCATTATCATTAGCGCTTAGGTTCTTTTGAATCAGAGCTTTAAAACTGGTTGGATGAAACTGGGAGAAAAACCTCAATTTGGGAAGGCAGCATGTCTCGAACTTGCATTCTTCCCCAATTCCGATTTGCAAAGTAAACCACTAGACCACGGGTGCTGGGTAGAAAATATAAAGAAATCTAAACGTCCAACAAATAAGCTGAATTCACATAAAATGAATAATCGAGCTTACAAAAACGAAACATTTAAAGAGATTATTTTGAGGGGTTAAGAGTTGAGGAAAAAGTCGAACCCATTATATTTAAAGAGAACATAGTTCTTATTACAGAGAACTAAACATCAGTTAACGAGACGTCTGAAGAACTAGGAGATTTTTTTTTAGGAACATCAAATGAAAATAAAGGTAGAACAAAGATGAAAATCGTAATGGGAACAAGCGAGAACCACAGCAATTAAGAAAATTGGAACAGTAAAGATAGAGCAGGTGGTCCCATTTTCAGTGTCTGGGGTGTAAGTGAGAATATCAAGCGTGAAAATGGAGGCAAAGACGAGAAAAGCAATGGTTATGGACAGTAAAATTTGTTGGATAAAAGTATTAAAAGTCCTTGAGTGAAAATGTTGAAAAATCGTGAGTACAGGGTAAAATTTGTAAAGTACAACGGTAATTTTTTGAGTGCCTAAACATGATAAGTAATAGTTTCCAATGAAATTTTAAAACTTTAAATCTAAACCTTGAACTAATGCATGCCAGAAAAACCTAGATGAAGCGCTTTTGAAACAAGAAACATCTATACTAATACTTCTAATTATATATTTATTTATTTACGATTTTCACTCGCTTCTTCCACATTCCAGAATACACCCCAGATCATTTCACGTGTTCGTCTTACCTTCACCGCGAATACCGCCTAATGCGCATAATGAATGCTCTTCTGATCATGTAGTTCGTATTTTTGCCGCTAGACAGTAAACCATGTTAGTAAATTTGCTGTCATCTAAGGATGATTCAGTGTACTACATTCAAACACTCTCCGTGTTACGCGAGTACGATCATAGATTTTTGAAGACGAATTATATCTTTTTTTCGATTTGTATAGCCATTATTTTCGTGAATGAATGAATACAAATGGTAGTATTTCTTGAGTAGTATTCAGAATTCGTGAATGGAAGCAAAATGTATATTGTAAAAACTGTACCTCTAAATTTGGAGTACAAATTTTCAATTTTTTACTCTCAATTTTTGAAAGGCAGTGGCGAACCCAGGGTTGGGTTTAGAGAAGCGGTTCTTTACCTCCCAGTTCTTGGGAGGAAATAAATTAATAGAAACAAAAACAAAAGTAAAATATGAATTTCTGGGTCCATCACTGCTTCTGAAAAATAGGTGGTATAATGATGTACCCCATTTTTTTTAGAATCAGTGATGGGTACAGGCACTGATATTTTACCTTCGTTTTTGTTTTTATTAACTTATTCTCTCCCAAGAACTGGGAGGTAAAGAACCACTTTTCTAAACCCAGCCCTGGGTTCGCCACTGCCTTTCAAAAATTGAGAGTAAAAAATTGAAAATTTGTACTCCAAATTTAGAGGTACATTTTTTAAGGCCTACACATTTCGCGAGTATTTCGTGACTTTTACAGCACATTTTCACAAAATTTTAACCAGTATCAATCTACTCCATGTGTTTCTTGAGCGTTTAACATTTTTCCGAATTCGTGAGTCGCAAAATTCTACTGTCCCTTGCAATAGTAATAGAATAACTTGCAACGGAGAATATCTTTTTGTGGACAGCAATTAAGGAAAGCGCTGAAAACAGAAGGCGAGAAACGAATAAAGTTGGAATTAAGAAAAAAATAGAAAAAAAGTGGTTGGGACATTGGCTATATAAAGATTGTATACTGAAAGCTGGTTGAAGAAAAGAGAGGAAGAAGATAAATTGTATGCAAAGAGAGAAGCAACGTACGACTGGGATGAATGGAGAAGATTCAGTTTAACTTGAAAGACCTACCGCTTTCGATGAAACAGAAATAATAATGGTTTTAGAAGAAATAGTGAATCGTAAATGCAATAACCATAAGCTGTATGCTTTACTTGTAAAATAAAAATAATTAAAATTAAAATTAAAATTAAAATTAAAACTACAAAATCTTAGAGAATCTTTAACAACAAACCAGTCAAGAATGTATTCTTTTATAAAATAAAAGAAACAAACTAAAAATATCTTGCAGGCTACATGAAGTCCAAACTAAGCTAACTATACGTGTATTAAATGCAAAACGGAAAGGTCACAATATGTAAAGGCAAGCAGTTTTGATGTAGAAGAAAATCCTTTATGCGGATTAAAAAAAAAGAAAAGAAAATAAGAAGGAATAGCTGGAGGCTAAGACTGTATTAGACTCATGCATTTGTATTAAAGTTTCCTCGAGACCCAAGTTCCAGCTAGATTATAATGTTGTGTTGCTTCTGTATGGAAATAACTCAAGATACATGTATCTCTCTCTCTCTCATCTCTATTTCTGACACAGTATATTTTGACGTATGTAAATATTTTGCTCTTTGCCTTCTGGTAATCATTCAAGTAAAGAGAATGTTTGCATTAATATTCTAGATTGAGTTTCTAAAGCTTTCCACGGGGTTAGAACAAATATCTCAGTGAAAATAGTTTGATTTAATGATGCGAGAGAAAGAAGATGGGGGAGGAATGAGTGCCCATAGAAAAAGTTATGAAAATATTGTAGAAAGAAGAAAATAAGATTTTTCAGAATGTCCGTCTTAAAATCATTTAAGGGATCTCAGACACTTACTGAAGCACTTTTGGAACAATGTATGTGCGAGCAAACTGATCTGACTTTTTTTATTATTATTTATGGTATTAAATACAAGGTAAGAAACTGCTAGAATATTAAACCCTGTTGAGGCAGTAGTTTCTAACCTGCGGGAATTAAATGACTTAACGTAAACACAAGGTACTATATACAACCAAATGGATATCCTTTATGAAGTGAATTAAAAATGTTTTAATTTAGAGACAACAAGCACAAAATGTAAAGATTCTCTCTGGATTGTTATGCTCATTAATTGTTAGGAGTATTTATTATTATTATTTAAAGGTCAACCTTCTACCCTTGTCTCTAACCTGTACTTACACAGATTGGATTGGGTGCCTGATAAGAAACATCTCACGAGCATCTTTGTTTTGTTTCAATCTGGGACAGGCATCCAGAGGAAGATTTTTAGAGTGATGGAGTTCCTGTATTCTGATAGTCTTCCTGTTTTCCCTCTGAGTTTTAAACGGATCGATGTGGGAGATCTTTTAGCCTGGCATCCGCATATTATTCACGCTGTATTTGCACTTGTTTTGGTGGAAGATACTCCATTTACGTTTATTTTTTCAAAGGGCTCCTTTTTACAAAAAGTAAACACATATCAGACATCACATGAACAATCACATATACTTTATTGAGCATACTTTTTCTACGATGTTGTGGTTCTGTTCTATCCACTGACCTAAAAATATACAAAAGAATGAATTAGTTACACTATAAAAAATATCTTTAGACACAGTTGTCAACCCTAGGAGTTGTTTGATGCATCAGCTCACCTTGTGTCACCGCTGGGAGGGCTCACCCCGTTATGTAAACTGCTGATGTGCCACCTTCTTCCTCGATACACCCATACCAACACTAGACAATACACCACCCCCACACTAACGCATTGTGCCATCTGGGTTCGGACAACTCGTTTTTAGTTATTATTTTTCTTTTTATGTTCTAGTTTGATTTTTTTTTAGCATTTACAAACAACACGAGAAAATACGAAATACCCTGTTACGTGTATTACAACTATGCAACTGTACATACGGAAATAAATAATTCATGAAATATTTCTCTGAATCTCGACGTTTTGCTTGTTTGTACAATCAACACCAAAAGTTTGTATCAAGTAACAAACTTTCTTCTCCAAATACCAAATGGATAGACATATTTCAGTACAGTTTCTTTTATAACTTACAGTAAATGACATTATTTTCACGTTACAAGAAACAGTACTAAAATTGGCCTATTCTTTCCAAATTGATTTGGAGAATAAATTTCACGACTTGGTACACACTTTTGGCGTGGACTGTACGTATTTTGCACTAATAAAGTAGGTGAACTTTTCTTTTATCGCTTCCGTGCAATTTAAATATGCAAAGACGTGAACAAATGGATTTTCATAAGTGAAACTTAGTTGATAGGTGGCTCTGGTTAAGTAGGGAAGAAGTAAACGTATTAGTGGAAGCAAAAGTAACCCAGGCCTCTTGTCTCAACAAGTATGGTACACGGGGGAAATTCGGATCGCGAGGTAAATCGGGCCATTTTTTAAGTTTTATTATTTATTAGCATGACAATATTGAACTTAATGTAACGCTTTTGACAAAACTGTGGTGCCATCTTGTAGACTCGTGAAAAACTGTTCCAGGTCTTTCGTGAATTGGCACCATTGGAGCTACGAAAAGCATTGTTCACCTAAACTGCACTTTGAACCTAAGTGGGCAAGATAAACCGATGGTAGTATGCTATTGCCTTCAATCGGATGAAGATGATATTCTAAGGGCGAAACCTACAATCGAACTACGTGTCTGCAGTGAGTTTCGAACGTGGAACCACTTGATTCCAACGCAAGTAGCGTTACCACTTACCCACAGAGGACACAACATTGAAATTTAGTTTCGTTTTCTTAAACAAATAACTTAAGGTTATAAACAATTACGTAGTTACTTTTACATTATCTATGGCAAATGTAATGAATAGCAGTGCACGTTAATTCAAGGTACCATGATGATAGTTTTCTTATATAACTAAAACGTATACTGTACCATACTGGGAATAAAACCGCCTAGATTATAGGTAACTAAACAGACAGCAAAGTGTTAGTACACTGCCTTACCAACTCAGCTATATAAGTGGGACCTCGTAGCTGTATGGGAACGTTAACGCACTTAAAGTATTATATATCAAATCAAATCTCTTGATGAGAGCAATCAATTAGTATAATTTAATAATTACTATTTCCATATGGTTTTGGGAAAACCCATAATTACTACACTAAGATGCATTGCTAATGCTCCTCCCAAAAGGAGATATCCGATTGTGTTCAAATAGAGACAGATGGGACCGAAAAAGAACTAATATCGTTTAGGGATACAGCAAGTACAGTGCTTCAAATTATGTTCTGGAAGCGCCTATGGTGTAGGCACTCTGTTTCATACGGTAATATGAAATATCGTCATGATAAGCTCTTGAACAACATAATGATCATGATCGTGTTTTGTAATACGCAGTACTTACCGTTGCTTACTTTACTACTTAAATGTAATCACTTCTTATTAGGTTACATCTACTTGTAAAGATTCAACACCATCTGATTTAATCTTTAGAGCAGCATTTTTTGATGTGCCTTATATTACCGTTAACTGGGATTACTTTGGTCAAAATTGAACGGTATGGAGGAAAACAATGGTAACCCACATTGAGCATGAATGAGATATTACGTTAGAAAAATTCATTCTGTTTTGCCGGCATGTGCTGCTTCCCATAAAACGAATTGCCAATATGCTGCCATCTGTTGTTTTTAACTTGAACTCTTTGCACAGTTCAGCTCACATGAGCGTTGTCATTGTATTTCTGTACTCATTTTTTTAAAAAAATGAGGGTTACCCTTATTTTCCACCATGCACTTCAATGAACACATTTGAACACCAAGATTTGATATGTTTTATTAGTTGTTTCGTAAATGTTACTAGTCTGTTTTTCTGCTATATAGGGTATAAAGTTCTCTTACTAATGGTATTTGTTGTTTGTTCATGTGGTTTCAAATAGCAAAATAAAAAGTGCAATTCTTTCTCAAAAATGTTTTGAATATCAGAAGAATTGTGTGACCCTTCCGCCAAAATAGGAAGACTTAGATAATTTTGTTTTTGGTAGAACATATGAGAGATGGACCTTGTAAAAACATGTTTGGCTCATTTATCATAATTTTACTAGATTCCTTTTTCTTTGCTAATTTGTGATTACTTTGGGTATTACTATATTTACTCGGGGTTACTTTGGGTATATTGTAATGTGAAGTACTCCTGTGAGATTAATAGTGGCTACTTCTGTGACTCTGAGGAGGACGAATGGCAGGGCTGTAATGTGTCCATAATACTAGTTGATGTTTTACCCGAAAATACCAATACTGGTATACAACTCGGTGAAGAAATTGTACTTGAAATAGAATAAGAAACTACTACTCCTGCAAAAAAGTTGTGAATAGCTTGTTGTGTGAATTTCTCTAAAAGAGAAATAAATAAATGTTGCGTTGGATTGTAACAGCAAATTCATAAAGACCTCCTTTCCGATGTGCGTGTGAAATTAGCTAGATTTCAGAAGAAAAAAGTTGAGCAGTGATAGCAACATTTTCATGGCAAGAAAAAGAACTAGAAAGTGTTTGTGCTGAAGGCAATGTAAAGACTTTACCACCACCTGCAATTAATTTAAGGGATTTACAGTTTGTTTTAATGTAACCTATGAGAATATTGAGATATCTTAATGGGAATAGTTTTTACTAGGTTACTACCATTAAGAGGTTCTTTCTCATTTTGCAATACCAATGCTATCTTGATATGATTAAAGTAGCCTTTGTATTTGCGATGGATATATATCATTATCGCATATCATTTTTAAAAGTCAATAGCGCAAATAGATATCTTGCATTGCCGTAACTTTTAAACATACAGACATACCACTGCACTAAATGAAGGACTACCATTTCTGTGAAGCTTTCCATAATTTTTTCTCCAATTTCTGAACGTAACGGTATGATTCTGTGTAAATTTAAAGGTAACTTGTTTTTTTGAATTATTGGTATCTCCATTTTCTGAAATTATCTCAGATTTCAGCACTGAAAAAGAAACAATACTAAATTTCTATTGAACTTCTCTTTCATTCCCAATCTCTGTTTCTCAAGTCCTTTTTCATTTCTTTCTTATTTTATGAATCTGAAGATATAAAGAGCATTGTTTGGCTTACTTGGTTGTTTCAAGTTAGCTGAAACATAGATAAAGCAGTTAGAAATTCTTATTGCAAAGTTACTGTAATGTGCTCCAAATACTCTATATTGTTTTACTTTCGTAAAAACCGGAAACGTTTCTATAAAAAAAAGTTTTAACTTCGTATCTTATATTTAAAAACGTAGATGTTTCAAATACAGCAACATTACCTTCAGAAAATCTTTATGTTTAATACAATTGCAACTTAAAGTTCGTAGCCAATGTTTGTACACAACACAAAATGAAATTATGAATAATTCTGGGATTTAAATTCTTGTTTTTCCACATGGATTCAAATAACTATACCAATAACATCATTATAAAGTAAATAAAAACGGTGTGAGACAAAAAATTACTTGATATGACTCGTAACAAAAAGTTACAGTAAAAAAAAATGTATTTAGTGCCCTAAGTTGATAGTGGTGCAGTTGTTGATTCGTGAGATCGCTGAAGCATAGACAGCCCTTAACACATTACTGTATTTTTGGTTGCCTACAAGGTAGGCGTCTTTGCTCGAAAATGTTCCTGTGTGTAAACTTCTTCCTTATTCAAGGGAATGCAAGGACTGAATTCAATTTTCTGACTTAAAGCTTCTATCGACACGATAGTAATCCTATTGTATGAAGTAACTAAATGCTACCAAGTTTCAATTCATGGGATAAGAAAATTGAAAATATCGCACTTACTAAACATCAGATAATTATCTCTGAAAAATGATTAACTAAAAATATTTGTTATTCTATTTCTTTCACAAAAATTGGCATAAAATTGAACTATATCCAATTCTTTGAAATTGGGACGTATAACACTTAAATTTCCACTCTTTTTACCTTCACCATAACAGCGTTCTACTTAACGTCTTCAGCCTATTTTATATAGCATTTTCTTTAATATATGCATTTGTTTATCGCAACATTTTCGTTATATTTCATTCGCGTGACGAGGGCTCCTCTAAGTTTATTGAATACATTTATTCCTGCTTGTTTGTTTATGTGTCTGACCTGTTGGAACAAGACAAGATGTTAAAACGATAATAAAGCTCAGACGAAACGTGCTCGCGACGCAGTCAGTAGGTTTCGGGTTCAATTCTTACCCTAGTTATGCTAATTTAAGTTTTCATTGTTTTTTTCTCAATCACACCAGTGAAGTGCGAAGGAAATATATTAAAGCAGAGCCAGGACTTCTACTTTCCCTTTACTTTGTAATACTTACAGTGTTGTAAGAATGTGCTCATTGTAAAATTCGTATTTTGAGTAGAAAAATAACGTGCCTCATCCAGTAGTGGATTGAATATGGCTGTGTATTATATATATATTTTTATTGAGATAAATACAATGAAAAACTCTGTTTTGTTGTGTTGATTTCTTCGGCTGGCAGTTTGGCCTAAACGGCAAGACGCTGAGCTTTTAACTAAAAGATCCACGTTCGAATCCCGTTTTAGATTCTTTTTTTCTTACACCCAGTATTCCTAAAAACTGAATGGTCTGTTTTATATCAGTCAATTTACTGAAAATTTCCATGCAGTTACGTTGCCTAGCTTTTTTCATGAACGTATCCGAATATGTTAAACAGTGATCCTAAACGTAATGGTTTAACATCTAAAATGATTTTGGAACATTGAGTAAAATATACATAACATGAACACTTCTACTCACAATAGTTTTACATTTAATTTAAACGTTAAAAACGTGATTTCATTTTACAGTCATTTAGACGATGCCATACTTTTTAGAGTGTAATTCCGTTGTAAAAAAAATTCTGATATTAAGATACCAAAAAATGTGACACAAAAACAAATTCGTGTTACTACATATCTTTGCTTATATTTTGACGCATTAAGAGATTTACCAACTAGCAACTTGTGAGGCAACCTTATAGATACTATTCTTTCATTAGAATTGGTTTCATGGTTCTGAAGAGAGGCGCTGAACGTGATTTCAGTTATAGACCGTTTCATACGTGCAAGTGTTAAGAGGAAATAATCTAATTTCCTCTTCATCTGGCTAAGCTACATCTGTTTCACCTACGTATACTACTAATATACATAACGTATCCCCTATTTGTAAAGTGTCCTCATGCAGGAACAAGCGTATATTGTTCGTCGTGATTTGCAATTCTGACACAGGTGTCCCGCGTTTCTGCAATTTGGTTTCCATACTGTGTTACTATGCAGTGTTTGTAGCATTAGTGACGCTACTTGTAATGTTCTATTTGCATCCAGAATGATATAACTAAATTAAATTACTGGTAATTACGTTTTCGTAGAATAATAATGCAAAACATACACTATAAAAGCTACTAGTTTTTTTCCATTTAACAATTACTTTAGCACATCTTAAATAGGTCATCGGTTTCTTTTCGTCCATCCGTCAGGATAACGCTTCAACTAAAGTAGTTAGAGAAACAGGTTTGAGATTTGAGTTCGGCTATCTCAATTTTGAAACCGCTGTTTTACCGAGAAGTAGGTGTTCGTGATGAAAACTGGCTTGATACTGCCCAGGATAGAATCCAATGGCGAACGTTTGTTACTGCGGCGATGAACTTGCGAGTTCCATAAGCCATAGAGTTAGTTAGTTAGTTTTAAGTACGGTGATTTCTGGTAGCACCTTTCTCTTTTGTCAGCTTTGACTGTTTTGACATCACAACCTCAATGTAAACAGGCAGAAAGAAACTGATTTCAGATTTCGATTCTCGAATTATATGACCGTTTTCAATCTGGTGACTACCAGGACCAATCTTTACTTAAAAGGTCACGCTATAGTTCAAGTTAATTAAGATTTCAAATTGGCCCTGGTTATCTACATGACTTTATGTTTTAGCTTTCAACCAATTTGTGAATACTCATTGTTTCTTCTAACAAAGACGTAGAAGCACCTCCAACACATACTAATTCTTACATGCAGAGAAACTCCTTTAAAAAAAACAAAAAAAAAAAAAACAAAGAAGTCAAATCAATTGTACAATTTTGCCTCGCACTTAGCATATTGTTCTTCTACAAGTAGAACAAGCATTCATTTTTTTGTGCGTGCTGTGAAAGTGACGCACGAAATACTTGAATATTCATGCCAAGTCCTTTTGACACGCTCTGTTTTTTTATTGTTATTCATGATAAACAGAAACAAACCAAAAAGGCAAGTGGTAATTAATGTACCATCGTGAGTTGGAAAATAAAAAGGATACAGACATCCTTTTTTTTAGTTTTTTTTGTTTATTGATTTACGTATCTGTCAACGGCACTCTTACATTTCTTTTCTTTCGTTTCTTTGTGATTTTGATGTGACAACTTCTCACATCATATTTCTTCAGCGCGCGTGCCACCCAGGTTTCTTAAACATTTTTGTTGACGTCTCAATATACATGTCCACACACTCAAATTATGAGTTTGATGTTGTTCACAAACAGTAGTTGTATGTTAAGTCTGAAAGTTACTAGATTATGTACTTCATATGAATTTCGAACTGTACAGTATACAGTAAAACACCGATGATCCGAGATAATATGGACTCATGCTATTTCGAAGAAAATACGAATAAACTGAACTTTGCGGATTATGGACATAAAATATTTCGCTAGTGGATAGGACGTACCAAAAGTTTAGTATGAATTCGGAGAGGAATAGTGTTACACTGACAGGTTATGCTACGGCCATATGACGCACTTCTAGTATAGATGTTTGTAAAATTCATAAATCTATGCCTGAAGATTGTATTGTTGTTTCTCCATAGGAATTGCTAACGACAGGCATCGAAATATAAGTAAATACAAATGAGATATAACATGTGAATCAAGTTAAGAAAATACAATAAAATTGTGTGGATTTCTTGACCTAAAAATGCATCGCCTCAAAACGGCACTTCTGGTAATCAAAAGGTTAGGATGATAACCATGGAAAAACTTTTTTTAAGAATTGTAGCTCAACAAAAATTTCCTTCTTGAACTTAGCATCACTTACATTTGGGAATTTTCCCCTTAACTATTTGAATGCTTCATCTTTCTCGTCTACTTTCACAAAGTGTTTTCATTAAATTTACCTTCATGTAAAGAGAGAGGGCAGGGAAAAGATTCGAGGATGGACCAAGAGCAACGGGACACAGGAACAACAACGATATTTTGTTCATTTTAGGCAATATTTTGTTGTAATAACAAGAGAATCTGTAGTAAACTTCAATCAGCACAGTTTCAGGTTAACGTAGGGCAACGGTTTCCATCAAAAGATGGCAGCACTATCTCCGTATGTGTCTAATGTATTTTTATCGTTGCATGAAATTTGAATGCTGCTTCTACAAATTGAAGCGTAGAGAGTTCTAAATTTTAGGAAAGGAAGTTGATAATCAATTCAAGAGTTTGATCAATGTCCATTATTTATTTTCGTTTTTTCATTATTGAAATAGCTTGATTGTTGCTATGTATATCAAAAACTATAACAATGAAACTCTTTCAACAATAAACAAAAAAGTAAAAATCAGCATTAATCGAACTCTTGAATTGATTATGAATTTTCTTCCTTAAAAGTTTGAACTCTCTAGGTTTGAATTTGTAGGAGCAGCATTGAAATTCGATGTAACGACAACAATATATTAGATATATACGGAGGTAGTGCTGCCACCTTTTATTGGAGACCGTTGCTTTACATTAGCTTTACCTTCTTATCTATTCCCTACTTTGAATTTTATTTGTGGTCTTTAGGCATCTCTTGTGCAAGCGGAGATAGATTGAAGGAGACGATGTTGGAAGATAGTCAGCCAGGGCCTAGTTACTAGGTACCATTGTCAATTTTAATTTTACCATGTTGGTAAATAACAACGACAAAAGCCGACCAGTAGCCATCTGGTCTAAGTCACTGGACAGCGTGGGTTGTGGGTTCGAATTCCACCAAAGGCATAGCTTTAATGCATTTTAAACTGCAATGTACACATATCATCGTGAAGGGTCAAAGTCCAGAGTTAAACTGGCCCATATAAAATAAAGTTTACCAAAGTTTTGTTACCCAATAACAATATAAAGAAATTCCCTGATTTGGAATTGTTTAAAATAAGATTACACAAAAATTACACATGATCAAAGATTTTCCTTTTTGAGGTCACAGCTGCAACGATTTATAAGGAATACATACTTTCGTGAATGATGCCAAGTGTTATCATTGTTCCATTTAAGATGAAAGAAACAGGATGCCCCAGTTATTTTGATTTTGGACCGTAGACATATTTCTTGAGGTATAAAGCAAAAAAAACGCAAGGAAAAGAATAGGGCACAAAACTACTACTGAGCTACCCCAATCGATAAGAACTTTCTATTAATCTATATTTAATTAGAAAGTAGTAAAAAGGACTTTTTATTTCTAGATCACATGCTTATTTTGAACTTGTAATCTTATGAACTTTCACGTTTTTACATTCTTGTCTTTACTTCACAATGGTTTGTGGTGTCCTCAAATCTTGTAACTTTAATTTAACTCATTTCCCGACCTCATACAAAGTGAATTTTGCACTGCGACTTAAGTCGGGTGAAAATACAATATTCCACCCTTACTTTCAATATATTTATATATTTTATAACCACATTTTAATATTTTCTTTTCTAATATGGACATCTTTATCCTAAAATAAGTACCAGCCTGCAACGATATTTCGTTTAACTGACTGCAGAATACTTTAGAATTTGGGTCACAAAGCATTATTAACTTCAGAAAAAGTATCCGAACACCGAAATAACTCGAAAAAAAAATCAATAAAACTTTTAAAAATATATTTTTCTTAAACAAGTCGTACTAAACACTAAAAAAAATAATTGTTCATGCATGACTAAAACGAAAAGCATGTGGCGCGCCAATTCAAGAATTTATAAAGTGATTGTATATGAGAGCACGGCCGTGCTTTTCGTTTTAGTCATGTATAAACAAAATATTTTTTTTTACTTTATTTTATTATCTTTAAATTTTGTTTTCTCCCTATTTACTTAGGTTTATATATTCATTTGTATTTTTCTAAGCTTGCTTCCTCTGCTAATATTTTATCTTCTTCATTTCTTATTCTCTTCTTGAATTCACAAAGGAGGACTCGCTTGTGCTGGGTTAAACCTCTTCGTACGTTCTCTAGCGTGAGAAAGACTTTCTTGTGTGTCATCTGCAGAAACAACCTAGAGGGCACCACTTTCCCCGATCACAAAGCAGAAAAGAAGTAGAAACAGAATGGATAAGGCTTCTCTTCTGGTTTTCTCTTACAATTTGGCAACAATAAGAGAAAAGCGAAACCATTGTTGAAGAACGGAAAGGTTCTTTTGGTGGGGCTGGAGAAAAGCATTTTGCTTCTTGTTTTTATTCCATAGAGATCTATCATGGCAGACTACGCCAGAAATGTGTGCAGAATTATTGTTGTCTTAAAGGAATGGATAACTCTTCAAACAAAGTGGAAGCCTGTCGTTCTCGTATAAGAAGTAATAAGTGTTTGCTTAATCCATTTCAAAAACTTCAGTTTTCTTTAAGCAGTTCCGTTATAATTTATTTAACAAGTTAGAACTGGGAAGTGAAATTTACGCTTAAAAATGCATTTAACACACACACACACACACACACACACACACACACACACACACACACACACACACACA